>BDDC01000031.1:21115-98339 GCA_001662425.1 Chlamydomonas sphaeroides
TTTACAGAATTACGCAGTGTATCCTCCTAGGAGGACTTCTTGTGTCGACGTTTGTTCATGTTCCGCTGCTGCTGATGTTTATTCTGATTCTGACCGACTGCCATCTCATCATCATGTGCATCCGCATAAGTTACGAGCTTTCCTTCGGGTGGAGCATACCATCTGTCAATGGCGTTGCGGATGGGGTTGCCAGAGGAGTTCATGTACTTGTACTCGGTGACGTCGGGGACGCCATGCTTCCGCGGTTGGCTGGGTTCGTACGTAAAGTACGCGAGCCCGAACTGCGAGAGCCTTGACTTCCGGTACTCGGTCTCCTCTTTGTGCAGGCGCTTGGGGTCGATCGACTGGCCCAAACATGTCGTGGTGAACTCTTGGAATGGATGGTCATCCAAGATCGTCGTGGGGACGCTGCTGCTGTTGCGCGCCAGGATATAGGCGCGGCGCGCTGCGTACAACTCGTAGAGGAGCGAATCGGAGATGTCGCGCCCGCGCGTGTTGGGGGGGCGCACGCTCATGCACATGACGCGCGTGACCATCAAGTACAGAGCCGTGACCGAAAACGCCGCTGTGCGCAGGGTGAGCGACTCGACGGCATCGTTGTTCGAGAGCGGTACCACGGGTGTGCAGCGGTTGTTGTGGTGGTAAACGCGGATCGCAAGTTTACCGTTGATGTAGATGTGAGCGCGGCGACCGCAATAGTCGAAGAAGCGCTGGCACTCCTCGTAGCGGATCCCATCGAATTCCTTGAGCAGCTTCTCAAAGAGCCGGGGGACGACCTGCCGAAAGTCGGTCGCAATGACGTCGAGGACTTGCACCTGGATCTCACGCTGCGCTTCGCCGGCGGCCCACGCACGGAAGCGCTGCAGCGCGGCGAGCCCGATAATGATGGCCACCGAGTCACCCTGCATGTTCCGCAGAAAGTCGAGCGCACACTTGATGACGCGCTGGACTTCATCGTCGCGGGGCGCGACAGCATCGAGGTTCTCTTCATGCCGCTCGGGCAGGAGCAGTGGGTAGTGCTTCTGTAGGACGTAGAGACGCGGAAAGACCTTGTCGAGGCGCCAGTACGATGACATGGGGTCGGTCAGGATCCGTAGCGCATCGATCAGCAGGAACTGTGGGTGCGCATAGCGCACGCCATCGACGACGACGTAGGGTATGGCGCCACCCTCGATGTTCTTCGGAACGTAGGTGACGTCGCAGAGCTGCACTAAGGACACGCTGATTTTGTACGTCTCAGAGTGCAGCGCTTCGGAGCCGCGCACATACGAGAAGCCCTTTCGATGAAAGATGTCGCACAGGTCGCGAGCGTCCAGGACGGCATCCGGCGAATAAAATTCAATGTCGGGTGCCTCGGTCTCGAGGTCGTAGATGGCATCGCTGGGATCCTTGGCGATGACCATTGCATTGACGGCGTAGCCGCCGTACACGATGCGCTTGCGCTGTTTGACAAAATCCAACACGACCGCTGTCATGGCGTGACGCTCCGTGAGCGTGGGAATCACATGTTTGTTCTCTGCCAGGCGCGCACGCTCGATGATAGCGGAGAGCCTGGCGCTCCCGTTGGATGTCACGGCTTCGTAGTCACTCTTTGAGAAGAGATGGAGGCGTTCTGGATTCTTTACAGATGGATGCGGCATCCTGTATTCCCCGGCAACTACTTATCCATTGCCTTTAAATTCTTGACATACGCCCGCCCCTCCCCCCTCTCCTCCTCAGGGTTTAGACGGGTGTTGGTCACTCGCAAAGACGTCAACCACGAATTTCTGGAGATCCAGATAGGGGTAGTAGATGATGCTCCGCGTGACATCCGATGACGCGTACACGCGCTCTTTACCGACCGTGACTACAGGGGCGTCCACGTATGCTTGAACGATGGAACGGTTCTTCTTGATGCTGTCCTGGCAGTGCCCCCACTCCATGTGAATTGCGTGCATCTTGTCCAGCCTCTCGACGTGGCGCCACATGTCGTGTGCAACATCGCTGGCGCGCCTGTCAAAGATGCACACATTGCACTGGCCGGTATCGCTGCACCACAGTATGTTGCAGGTACGCTTATTCCTATAATTGCGGAATGCCGCCTGCGCATACTGCTTGAACAGCTGACCGGGTCTGCACGTGTCGTGCAGCAGGAGAAAGGCTGCCTCGGGGCTGGCTTGCGTGAGGTGGGGCGCAAGGAACGCGCCGTATTCGTAGAGGTTGGCTGCAATGCCGATCGTAGTCCAAGCTATTAATGGGTCATGCACATTGTCATTGACGGTGTCATTCATGACCACGATTACATGTGTCAGCGGCCAGTCGAGTTCGGAAATGAGAAGATCTAGGGCCGCCCTGTAGCTCGGGTGCGACGCGATGACGATGTAGTTCTCACTCTCATTACAAACATTGAGAACCCTAGCAACCCTAGCAGCTTTCTTGGGTAGCAATCTCATGTCTATTTTCTATTAGAATCGATTTACGTGATGTACCACGGCACCACGGTGGCCGCAACGTCCTGCTCCTCCTCTTGGGGTCTTCTTGAGATATTTGACAATGTACAGATCATAGTCTCGAGCGCTTTGACGCGCGCCGTGAGTTCCATGACCTGCTCTCGTAGATCACGCTCTTGAGGCGATGTCGAGGACGGCAGGAGAACCCGCCTGCGCTTTGCAGAGCGGAGTGAAACAGTAGAGATGTCATGGGAATATGCCCTCGACGACATTCCTGTGGATACTTATTAGAATCTTTATTAGATTTGACCTCCAATGTCAATTGATGCTCTCAAGGCTTTATGCACAGACCTTGTGCTCAACAAGGGTGTCAGTCACACGCAAATCAAGGACATTATCAAAACAACACTCCAGGATGCTGTGAAGGAACTGCCACTCATCCCAGTCCTATACTGTGGCTGCTATGGGGGCTACTCATACAGTGATGAATTCAATGAATTTTTGTTTTTGACTAGTGATCAAACATCGGTCTCAAGCGATGTAATCAATACCAAGAGTCAGTATCTGGAAAGAGTGCTAGATGTGAAGTACATCAGGGAATTTGGTCACATATGCAGGGTCAATTACCCCCTCGTATCAAGGATGATTGCTGTATATAATGCATTTCAACTTCACAAAGTGTTCAGGGACATCGCTTCGTACCGCGCAAACGCAGAGAAGCTTGAGCAAAACAAGACCATAATGCGTCTACTAGATACTGATGAAGAAAGCACATTTGGGACTGATGAAAAAGTGCTGTGCATACCATATTACAATTATGATGTCACGTGTGATACTTTACGTGCAGACCTCCTCAAATATGACAAGGCTGCACTAAAAGCCGAGCTCAAGAAGGATGCGGCAGTGTTCCAAGGGCGCCGAACAGAGCTAGAAGAGAGCTTGTGTGACATCGCGTGTTGGAAGCAAATGGTTGGCTCGTACAAGACCAAGTTCCCTGAAGAAGAAGGTGCTCCTGCATCAAGATTTACTTCCTCAAGCGAGCGGGGAGATGTGCGGCGTTGCTTTGTAAATGCTGTCAAACACTATTCGTCCAGCCATTTTGCAATCTGGAAGTGCCAAAAATTCTACAATGACGAGGCAATGCGGTTTCTCCTGAGGGGTGGATTGGAAATGTTGATGCTGTGTAAAGATGTTGATGGCAGCAACTGCACGGATGAAGAGATGGGCCTTCTTTTTGGTTCGGGCCCCTACTGTGACCTCAGGCTTGGTCATGTGCCACCTCATGTGGACTGGTGGATTGGGGAATACGATGGTTTAGAGAGAATTGTGATTGAGTAAATGTGATACACTGCGTAATTTTGTAAATGGAGTGAGCGCAGCTTCCGTATGCAGGTGGCTCAGGCGCCTGGAGCCCATGCAGTAGACAGGGCGGCGGCGGGTGGTACTCAGCGACGCCTTGGTCGCATCAATTGACATGTCTGTGACTATAATTGTTTTCTTGAGGTAGACACTCCCTCCAACACATCCTTCATGAGAGTCACTGATACTCCTGCGACTGCGGCATCGACGAGAGAGACTGTAACTGCGGCATCGACGAGAGAGACTGCGAGAGAGACTCTTCATCATGGAACGAACACCATGGACTACCCACCATTTGTGATCCTGGTCGACATTGACGGTACTGTCATCGGTGATATTGACGCGCAACTCATCGAGTACCAGGTGCTCATCCAGAGCTCCAATGCGAAGCGCATGCGCAAAAACATGGCATCGGTGCAGGGAAAGCACTTCAAGGAGCAGCTCGTGCAGCAGCTCATGAACGGCCTTATGCGCCCCGGGTTTTCTGCATTCTGTGCGCAGTGTAGCATACTAGGCATCCCGGTCATGCTGTACACGGCCGCCGAAGACGAGTGGGCGAGCTTCCTGGTTCCAAGGATCTTACAAGCGGTGCGCCTGGAGATCGCACGCGACGTGCACAACGCGCCCAAGGACTTCAAGTTCGCCAAGGTCTTTTCCAGGAGGTTCTGCGAGATGAAGCCGGGGGGTGCGTGTCGCAAATCATTGGCGCGCATCGCCAAGGACATCCACGGTGCGCTCCGCAAGAACTATACAATGAGTGCCGGCGTCGGCGCGCTGCTGAAGCGCGTCATCCTCATCGACAACACCGCCGGCGTGCTGCAGGAGAAGGCTCAGATGGTGCTCGTGCCAACGTACAAATTTGCGTTGCCTTACGACGTGACCAATAACCTCGACCACACTGATGCCCGCACCATGAAGAAAGTCAAACACATGCTCGCGACGGAGGCCGAATTCGTGCGCAGCAGCGCACCCGGTAGCAGCAGCACGGCGGCGCTCATCGACCCCATGTCGGTCACCGCTCTGCGCGCGTGGCTCTTCCACACGATCGCACGGCACCTCAAGGAGCACGCGGCCTCCTACGACGCAGAGCGATCACAGGACCCCGTGTGGCGAACCCTGCGCGCGCGGACGGTGGCGTACATGCGTGAGCGCAAGCCTGCCAGTGGGGCTCTGCTGACGCGCTACTTGACGGCAGTATAAGACATTGTCTTAGAAGAGTAGCAAAAGAAATGACGTCTGCGGAGTCGAAGACGACGATCTTATCATTTGACGTGGGCATCCGACACCTAGCGTATTGCCTGCTGTCCGTGCCAGACTCGCGCGATGTGGCTGGTGCCTGCATCCTGGACTGGGACGTCATTGACCTCGGCCCGGTCAGCACGGTGGAACACTGTGCGCAGGCGCTGCTGACAGTTCTGCACGACCGTTTTCACGACGTCGTGGCCGACATCGTCCTCGTGGAGCGCCAACCCAAGCACCGCTCCATCATCATGGTGGCAGTCCAGATGTTCCTGTGCTCCTATTTCACGCTGGCCAAGATCGTAAGCGGTACCGAGAGGGTCCGTGATGTGCGCTTCATCAGCGCACAACGAAAGCTGCTAATGGTGCACGGCGCTGAGATTCCGAAAGAGCCGAAAGTAGTCAAACATCAGGAGTCAACACTACGCGGCACAAAGTCAAACTACGCGGCCAACAAGAGGTACGCGGTGGATACCACCGTGCACTATTTGCACGAGGTGCTGCAGGACTTTGCGAGCTGGGCGCTGCTCATGACGTACTCTAAGAAGGACGACATGTGTGATGCGTTCCTTCAGGCCGTTGCGTATGTGGAGGGCGGCGGCCAGTGCGGTCGTGTGCATAGCAACCAGACTTCTAACAATAATACATACAAGAGGAGGACCAGGACCAAGACCGGCAAGGGTCGTAGGCAAAGAAGATGAATAAGATCAAAAAGATTTAAGGGTAGGGCGCGTTGAGGGTTGATTGCATCGGGCCTCACAAGAGAACATGCCGATCGAGGATGTCAACTATCTCTATGACAACTGCGTCAAGGATTCGTTCATGTTTTTCATCGACAGCACAAGGCGCGATCGCGCCTTCTATCCCGAACCCAATGAATATGTAATTACCTTTGAGGAGCCGCTGAAGTTTGTGTACGGCCTTGACATCCTGGACGCGGCCATGCCCAACACCATGTACAACATCGACAACCACAACTGCCGCATGGTCGTCGTCACATTGAGCGGCAGCCAGGCAGATGGCGATGTCGAAGCATACAACGCTCGCCTGCCGCTGCTCCTCCTGGAGCAGCAGAACAACGCCGTGTTTGACAAAGCCTTTGGGAGCTTCATCGCGTTCGAAGCATCCCTCGTCAACCGCGACGACTGGCTGCTGCACCCAGAGTTGACAGAATACATCAGCAGCACCTTGGACGCGGACGATCTGCCGGTGCGCTCGCCCTTTGATGCGACGCTCCTGTTGGTCGTCTCCCGTTTCGAGGGGCTGCCCGTCATCCGACTGGAGGACATTGCAAATAGTGATCGCGCTGGCTACCTCGAGAACACTGTGCAGTGGACGTCGTTCACTACCAACGGGGAGACGTACCTCCTGCCGGCAACCCATCGTGCGGCGGAGCTGCTCAGGACGTCACAAGACGTCGGTCTGCCCATCGATGCGATCTACCTCACACACGACCCATCTCGCGGCGGCTGGTGTGCAACCCTGACCAGCACCATCACCGTGCCACCCGCGTACGGCAGCGCTGCCTACATATTCACCAAGGCGGATGTCCTGCTGCCAACCATCGAGTACAGCACTATTACGCAACGCGCGATCAAGCTGGAGTTGGGACAGTACAACGTGAACACCCTACAAGCCGAGGTGCAGATCGCGCTGGAACCATACAATATTCTTGTGGTGGGCTCTGATCGTGCAGAGTCGTCTGACCTGACGAAGCAGGGTCGCATGAAGTTCTTGTGCATAGACCAACCGTTTCTCTTGAACATGGAGCTCAGCACGGTGCGCGCCAACATTGGCTTTGATGGGTACAGTACCGAGGGTTTGACGGAACACATCAAGGCATACTACAACCAGAACCAACGCCTCTTTGCAAGCGTCTATGACGCGGTGGGTCAACGGTTCTACATCACGTCCCCTGGCGTGGTGAACCTCCTCGGCATCCGGTACATCAAGCTGCGGTGTCCCGAGATCGAGGAGCACCTGTCTAGCAGCGTGACGTTCAACGCGTTCTCCACAGGGATCGGGGTCTTCAAACTCAACGACCCTCGTGACATTTCCAACTTGCGCTTTGACTTTTCAACGTTTCTGCAAAAGCCTTTTCACCCCATTGGAAAGCTGCACCGCATGACGCTGCGATTCGAGATGCCCACTGGTGAGAAGTACGACTTCAAAGGCTACAACCACAACATCCTCATCTCCATCAAGTACTACGCACCAAGCATGGGCCGTGTGTTCAAACAGTCTACCCTGAACCCCAGTTACGACCCCGATTACATGAAGTACATAACGAATCTAGCGCACAACACGGTGCTAGATGAACACCGGAATCTAAACGACGACGACGACGATGACGGCCAGGACAGTCAGGGCAGTCAGGGCAGTCAGGGCAGTCAGGGCAGTCAGGGCAGTCAAGAAGAAGATGATGATGACAATGAAAATGAAAATGAAGAAGATGAGGTTGTGATCGACTCTTCGGATCTCCAACAACCTCGATACAATAGTCTCCAACAACCTCGATACACTACTCTCGATACGGAACGCTTCAAGACAAACCAGGTCATTCACACGGGCGATGAGGATGACGATGTAGATGAAGATGTAGAAGAAGATGAGGATGTAGAAGAAGATGATGAGAGCGACTACAAGGCGTATGCGCGCTCTGTACTACAAGAGCTCTGACTGTCTACATGTAGCTCGGCGCCCACGCGTCTCCATCAAACGCCTCGATCTCGGCGGAGCCGGGGGTAGCCGCCATTCGCTCTTCAAGTTCAGCATCGGCCGCCGCAGTATCGGGCTCCTCGGGCAAGGGGGCGCTGTCCATGAAGTCGATGTTCTCATCTGCGGGGTCTGAGGGTGTGGTGGTGTCCTCAATCGCCGGACCATCGAGGCTGTAGTCGTACTCGTTGCCTGGGTAGTCCTCGTAGGTGGCGATGCCGGTGGGCTGCGAGAAAGACTCGGTCTCCTGTTGTGATTGAGCGTACGCCTGGGCATAGATGTCGAGCAGCGCGTCACGAGAGCTGTCGACGCCATCAGGCACATGCGAGGTGGCCGCGATGCTGACCTGAGGCCGCGATGTAGTAGTTGGTACGATGGCCGGGCGCTGCGAGAAGTTCAGTGAGCCACCGAGCGTGCTAATAAGTATGAGCAGGACCAAGAGGACTGCAAACATCAGCAGGAGCTCCTTCATGCTTGATATATATGATTTGGCTGCACAAACTACACAATCTTGTTGATCTGTCTACAGATTTTTTTGCCGTGTTCTTTCTTCCGCTTCATACGTCTGTACAGGCTAATAAGATGTGAGCACCAAGAACTAAAGAACTGGTGGAGATGTCTAAGAGACAGTCCACCGACCAGCAGCCCATGACCAGCCACGGCTTTCGACGGGCTGAGGTCATCAAAGAACTGCGCCGGTCGCTGCAGTCCGCGGATGAGGATTCCCGGGAGCGCACTTGCTACATGGTCGCTGAATTGGCATGCACCGTGGCCGAATGGCCGCGCCTGGCCGAACTCTTGGTGACCGAGTTTGTCCAGCACCGCATCAACAGCGCCGCTGCGGGGACGGTGCGCATGGCGCAGTTGCTCCGTGCTCTGGGGGAGTGTAAGCAGGTTGAAGAAGCGCAGTGTACCCTGTGCGAGATGGCCCTGCTGCTCATGATGCAGCCCTACAAGAAACAAATTGACAGTGTGCGCCCCTGTATCAGCATCGCAGGGCTCGGGGTGTCGAGTAGTCGAGCCTCCAAAGCGGCGCTACTGGTGGAACAGGTTTCCTCCAAGGAAGCGCAGCAGATCTTTTCGGCGCTCGTGTACTATGTGGAAGCTCGCGACGCAAGGAACGCGGCGGCGGTCGTCATGTTGGCCCTGCAGCCTGGGGTGGTGACGAGCGCGGATCTCTCCTACGACACGAACTATGACTTGGCATGGCGTGACCCGGTGACCGACGGCATCCTGCAGCCGGATGGACCTGTCCAGCACTTGTGGAAATTGCTGGTCTCCATCGTGCCGCCGAGTACCCTGACCGCAGAGTACGTCGATGCGCTGTACACCATATTTAGGGCGTGTTACAAGAGGGGCAAACGCACTGCGCGCGCCATACTGCTGGTCTACGCGTATGCTGCCGCTTGCAAGGGTGACAGCGTTCTCGCGTCATCGGAACGTATCAATGAGGTTGCGCGCATCCAGCGTATGTCGCAAGGCGTGCGCAAGGCGCTGCCCGCCATCACCGCGGAGCTGGCGGAGCTCTCCGCCGACTCGACTCCTAACTCGATTTCTGACTCGTCGATTTCTGACTCGATTTCTAACTCGATTTCTAACCCGATTTCTAACTCAATTTCTAACCCGACAGCAGGATCAAGCCAGGATCCGAGGAGTTCCGAGAAGAAGAAGAAGAAGAAGCGTTCGACAAACAAGGTGCACATGGCCACGCCGGCGCAGCTGAACATCAGCATCGATGATACTCCTGCGAGTCAAGTCGAGCAGGGCGCCGCCGCCGCATGCCTGGAGTACCTCAACTTCTACACGACAACGACGAGCATATAAAGTATCTCTTAGGGGATGTAAAAGGTAGAATCTCAAAAACTCATGACGTTGTACAAGGAGCTGTCGTACGATGGCGAGGAGTGTGTGTCGCAGATCAAGGGCATCCAGTTTTGCATTATGGGGCCTGACGAGATCCGGAAGCGCTCCGTGGCAGAGATTACTAAGACCGACACGTACAACAACAACGAGCCGGTGCCCAATGGGCCCTTTGACCCCCGCATGGGGGTCATTGACAACAACAAAATATGCAAGACGTGCGAGCAGCGGAACACCTTTTGCCCGGGTCATTTCGGGCACATCGAGCTCGCCCGGCCGCTGTTTTACGTGCAGTTCTTTGGCATTGTGCAGAAGCTCCTGCGCTGCGTCTGCTTCCGGTGCAGCAAGCTCCTCGTGGACATTGACGACGAAACGATTGCGGCATTCCTGGCAAAGAAACACACGCGTCAAAAGCGATGGGAGTACATGCACAAACTCTGTTCCAACGTCAAGCGCTGCGGCAAGGAGACGATTGACGGCTGCGGCGCACGCCAACCGGACCGTGTGACCAAGACGGATGCACTCAAGATCATGATGGAGTGGAAGGAGCTGCCGGATGCCGGAGCCGGTGGTGCAGAGGATGCCGGAGCGGGAGTCGGAGCCGGAGCAACAGGAGCCGGTGACCAGACTGTGCGCCGACAGGTCTTTGGGCCCGACGACGTGCTGCGCATCTTGCGCCGCATGACGGATGCCGACGCCGATGCGCTGGGCTTTTGCCCCAAGTACAACCGGCCCGAGTGGATGATCTGCACCGTCCTGCCGGTGCCGCCGCCGTGTGTGCGGCCGTCGGTGCGCAGTGACACGGGTGTGCGCAAGGAGGACGACTTGACGCACAAGCTCTTTGACATCATCAAGTACAACAACCTCGTCAAGAGCAAGATCGACAAGGGCGCGTCCTACGACAGCGTCGAGTGGCACGTGGCCGCCCTGCAGCAGCACGTGGCCTGTCTAGTCGACAACTCGGGATCTTTTGTCTCGGTGTGCATGCGCACCGGCAGGACCTTTCGCACCATCTGCGACCGGCTCAACCGAAAGGAGGGTCGCATTCGAGGCAACCTCCTCGGAAAGCGCGTGGACTTTTCGGCACGCACCGTGATCACACCAGACCCCAACATCAGCATCGACGAGCTGGGCGTGCCCCTGCGCATCGCCATGACGCTGACCTTCCCGGAGGTCGTCAACATGTACAACATGGAGCGGATGTACCGGCTCGTGCGCAACGGGCCGGACGTGTACCCCGGTGCCAAGCACGTGCGCAAGGGCACGCGCACCATTCGCCTCAAGGGCAACAACGTGGACGCGCTGGTGCTCGAACAAGGCGACATCGTCGAGCGCCACCTGCTCAACGGCGACTACGTGCTCTTCAATCGCCAGCCGTCGCTGCACAAGATGAGCATGATGGCCCACCGCGTCCGCGTCATGCAACACAACACGTTTCGGCTCAACGTGTGCGTCTGCAGCAGTTACAACGCCGACTTTGATGGCGACGAGATGAACATGCACGTGCCGCAGTCCCTCCAGAGCCACGAAGAGATCGTGCAGCTGGCGGCGGTGCCCCTGCACATCATCAGTCCTCGGCACGCCAAGCCCATCATCAGCATCGTCCAGGACGTGGCGCTGGGCGTCTTCCGGATCACGCAGGGTCACATGTCGGTCAGCAAGAAGCAGCTGTTCAACCTGACCTGCAGCAACCCGCTCTTCACCGCCGTGCTACCGGCACCGGCGCTGGCTGATGAGCAGCGCTGGACGGGCCGACAGCTGCTATCGACCATCATCCCCCCCACCGTCATGCTGTCCATGTACCCTGACAAAAAGTCGGACGAGCCCGGCTTTGTGCCGGACGACCACCACGTGCGCATCCGCTGCGGCACGCTCGAGTCGGGTGTGCTGACGACCAAGGCCTTCAACGAGCCGGCGCGCGGACTGGTGCGCAACATCTTCAACGAGGGCGGCCCCGAGATGGTCACCATGTTCCTCGACAACACGCAGAAGCTCATCTGCGACTGGCTGGTGCTGTCGGGCTTCTCCGTGGGCATCTCGGACCTCCTTGCGCCGGCGCTGAAACGCGAGCGCATCCGTCTGCAGATCAAGGAGATGCACGAGAGCGTGGGCACCAAGATCGCAGCGCTGCACGCGGGCGAGATGAAGAACGTGTCGACGCTCGACAACAGCGCCTTTTTTGAGAGCCAGGTCAGCTCGGTGACGAGCTCCAACATCAAGGCGGTGGAGAACATCGCGCTGGGCGACATTGATGTGCGCAGCAACCGGATGTTGAACATGATCAAGGGCGGCTCCAAGGGCGGCCCCATTAACTTTCTGCAGATGCTGGGGTGCGTGGGCCAGCAGATCATCGACAACCGCCGCATCCCGGACGGCTTTGACAACCGGACCCTGCCGCACTTTACCAAGTATGACGACGGCGCGCAGAGCCGCGGCTTCGTGGAGCACTCCTTCGTCGAGGGCCTGACGCCACAGGAGTTCTTCTTCCACTCCATGGCTGGCCGCGTGGGCCTCATCGACACCGCCGTGCGGTCGGTGACGTGGGAGACGCCGGTGTACATCTCGGGGGACGGCGGCGCCAGCGTCAAGTGGGTGCGCATCGGCGAGTGGGTCGACGGGCTGATCGAGTCGCGCAAGGACCGCGTCAATGTCTACCCCGAAGATCGTAACCTGGAGATGCTGGAGCTCGGCGAGTCGGAGTGCTACATCCCCACGCTCGACGACACCGGCGTCGTGACCTGGGGCAGCCTGTCCGCCGTCACGCGCCACGACCCCGGCGAGCGCCTGTACCGGGTGAAGACCAGCAGCGGACGCGAGCTCACGGTGGCCGAGAGCAAGTCGCTGCTCATCTGGAGCGCGGCGGAGAAACGCTTCATCGAGACGGACTCGCCCGACGTCAAGGTCGGCGACATGGTCCCCGTCGTCGCGCGCCTACCTGCGCCACCCAACCCGGTCAGGAGCGTTTCTCTGACGGAGTACCTGCCGACCGACATGTTCATCTACGGCACCCACTTTCACTGCGCCGTCGGCATGCTGCGAAATGTGGCGGCCGCCCGCATCCCCGTCGACTGGTGGACGAAACACTGTGGCACCGATTTCACGCTGCCGTACATGACGCGCGCGCGCGTGTCTCGCGTCCTCTCGGGGCACTACCACGCCAACAACCTGCGCGCGGGCTGCGTGTACACCACGCACACGTTGCCGCGCCACGGCCACCTGCCAGAGACCTTTGAGCTCGACGAGGCCAACGGTGTCTTCGTGGGTCTGTACCTCGCGGACGGGCGGACCTGCAGTCTCAAGGAGACGGTGACCATCCGGGTGCGCAACACCAACGTCTTCGCGTTCCTCCAGGGCTGGTACGAGCAGTACGGCATCCTATCGCGCCTGGCGCCCGCCGATTCCTACTTGATCAGCCACTCGGCTGCGCTGGCGCACTTTCTCCAGCGCTGGGCACACGATGACGGCGACGTCAAGAAGAAGATCGTGCCGGACGTTGCGCTAGGCGCCGCATCCGACGAGTTTATCCGAGGCCTGCTCACCGGCTACCTCTCCGTCAACAGCATCATCACGCACTCGGGCGTCACGGTGCTCGCCGACTCGCAGCGCATGATCGAGGGCCTGGCGGCGCTCTGCGCGCGCATCGGCGTCTTTGGGAGCCTCTCGGTCGATAAGTCGGTCAACAAGAAGAACGTCGTGCCATCAGATAAGACCTACGAGCTGACCGTGCGCGGCTCGTGGGCCATGGCACTGGGCGACCTCCTCGACATCCCGGGCCTCTCCTCCGCGGCTCCTCCACCGACATCGGCGGCCAGCATGCGCTACCTGCAGCGCGAGGACGTGGTCCTGGACCCCATCGCGTCGATCAGCATCATCGGCACGGAGCAGCACCCCAAGCTCTACGACGTCACGGTGCCCAGCACGCTGAACTTCATCCTGGCCAACGGTGTCGGCACGCGCGACACGTCCGAGACGGGCTACATCCAGCGCAAGCTGGTCACATTCATGCAGGACCTCAAAGTTCACACGGACCTGTCGGTGCGCAACTCTGCCGGGCAGATCATTCAGTTCCTGTACGGCGAGGACGGCACCGACGCGACCAAGGTCGAGTATCAAATCCTACCGTACGTCGACTCGGACGTGGCGCAGATGCGCCAGGAGCACCTCCTCCTCAACATGTCGGAGCTGCACGCCTTTGTCACCGCCGAGGTCGCGGCACAGCCCATGGACCGCGACCGGCTGGCCGAGTTCTTTGCGCAGCTTGTGCGCGACCGCGAATTCGCGATCAACGTCAACCGCGGCCAGCGCAATGCCACTGTCATGCACCCCGTCAACGTCAACATCATCGTCACTCGTGCGGCCGAGGTGCTCGACGCGCACGGCGCCACGGGCCCCAGCGACCTGCACCCGCACGAGGTGCTCGACACCATCGCGGCACTCATCCAAGAGATGCGCTGTGGCATGGGCGGCTACACGTGCGCGTACATGCAGATGCTGCTGCGCTGCCACCTATCGCCCAAGGTCATCATCACGCGCCGCCGCTTCACGCGGGCGGTCTTCCAGACGGTTGTGCAGCAGCTCCGCACGCGCTTCTTTGACAGCATCGCGCACCCCGGCGAAATGGTCGGCATCCTGGCGGCGCAGAGCATTGGAGAGCCGACCACGCAGACGACGTTGAACACGTTTCACCTGGCAGGCGTGGGCAGCGCCAGCATCACTATCCAGAAGGGCGTCCCGCGCCTGCAGGAACTGGTGCACGTGTCGAAGAACATCAAGACCCCGAACATGAAGATCTTTGTCAAGGATCCGTGGAACACCGACATGAGCCGCTGCCGCGACGTGTGCAGTGTCGTGCAGACTACGCGATTTGTGGACGTCGTGCGACAGAGCAAAGTCTACTACGACCCGCCGACGCTCGAGAGCGAGGGCACGAGCAAGATCGAGGACGACCGTGAGCTCCTGCATGCATACAAGCAGTACACGCTGTACACGGATGCGGAGCAGCAGCCGCCGCAGGACAGCGACCAACAGCAGCAACAGCAGCAGCAGCAGCAGCAGTCGCCGTGGGTCCTGCGCTTTGAGTTTGACCGCGCCAAGATGCTGGAGCTGCAGGTGTGCATGTTTGACCTGGAGACGATGCTGCGTGACTACTACGACGGCACCGTGGCGTGCCTCTTCAGCGACGACAATGCCGCGAACCTCGTGGCGCGTGTGCGCCTGGTCTATCGCGACATGGACGCGAACGACATGCTCACGGAGCTGCGCGCACTGGAAGAAAACATCCTGAACACCGTCGTCATTAAGGGTGTCAAGAACATTGAGAAGGCGGTGCCGAGCAAGCCCAGCGACGTCGAGACGTACGACCCGGTGACGTCGTCGTTCGTCAAGAGGAGCGAGTGGACCATCGAGACGAGCGGAACCAATCTGGTCGAGGTCCTGGCGCTGCCGCAGGTCGACGCCGTGCGCACGTACACCAACGACATTAATGAGATCTACCACGTGCTGGGCATCGAGGCCGCCCGGCAGGCGCTCTACAATGAGCTCCAGATCGTTATGTGCCAGAGCGACACGAGCAGCGTCAACTACCGGCACATGGCGCTGCTGGTCGATGCCATGACGGGGCGCGGGTATCTAACATCCGCCAACCGACACGGCATCAACAAGGGAGACATCGGCCCGCTGGCCAAGTGTAGTTTTGAGCGCACGACGGAGATGCTCATCCACGCGGGTGTCTTTGCGGAGCTGGACCGCATCAACGGTGTGGCGGCCAACATCATGCTGGGGCAGGTCGCGCCCTGCGGCACCGGCGACAGCGAAGTGCTCCTCGACGACAGCGCGCTGCTGGTGCAGGGCCACACCGTCGCAGTGCCGCGTGCAACGTCGTCGACGCAGGCACCGTCGCAGCAGCTGCCGGCATCAGAACAGCTGCCGCAGGTCCCGCATATCCCGCAGTACCGACCTTCGGCAGCGGCGGCGGCGTCGGAGGCTCCTGCCGTGGGGCCTGCCGTGGCCAGCACCGGCATCAGCATCAGCAGGGTGGACAGCGATGAGCTCGTCATTGTTTAGGAGAGCCACTCTTTGAAAGACAAGACTGGAAGCGGGCGGTCATGCCACGGCGGCGGCGTCCTCGTCTCTTCCTCCGAAAAGGGCTCGACCATGAACCTGCCGACGGCGTCGAGGACGGCGTTGCCCGCGTTGGTGGTGTTGGTGTCATCCTTTGTCGTAGTTCTGGTCGTTTGCTGAACCGTTGTTTCCCCGGACGCCCCGGACACTGTGTAATCGTAGCAGACACGACCGGATTCATCGGGTTTCGGGGCAGGGTCGCTCGGCGGCTCTTCTTCCACAGGGAACAGGACAGGGGCGCCGTCGGCAGTGCTCTGTCGAGCACCGGCGTAGCCCCACAGGTGCACACGGGCGCTGCCGACACTCTGGCTCTCGATGAGCTGTTCAATGGCGTCCCTCTGACACTGCGCGTGCTGCTGTAGCGGAGTTGTGAACGGGAGAAGAATGCAGTCTGGGGTGGAGCTGTCGAAGGACTGCACATAATCTTTGCAAGGCGTCAGCAGGACGAGGATGTCGTCGTCCTCGTAGGAGGCGGTCCTATTCGTTGACAGGATTCGCCGCGCGGTATTCTCCACCATGGATGTCGTGCCGCCGACCGTGCCGGGGCAGGCGATGTAAGTGCACCCATTGACGATGAGGTACTTGACATACCCATCTTTCAGGTCGGACAGGAGGTTGGAACCCCCAGTGCCGGCGCTGCCGCTCGAGCCCCGCAGCACGACCCAAGAGGCCCACAGCGTGCCGTCGATCTGCGCAGGCCCGTCCTTGCGCCCTGACAGAGCGGCGTCAGAACGGCAAGTGCCCCACTGTCGGAGCAGCTGTAATCGGACATTTTGTGTGTAGCGGTGAGCGCGCAGTTTGCGCGTGGCTTCCGCGTTGACGACGACCGAGTACGCGCGCACTGCGGGGTGACAGTGCAGGCACCGCATCCAGTCCGGCGGTTGCGCCTGGGGCAGGAGGTCATCCAACTTGGACCGTATGTAGGCCGCTTGCCCCATGAGCATGGCCGCCACGACCACAACTGCGGCTGCAAAGATCCAAGGGATCCATGCAAGCCAGAAGCTCGCCCAGCTCGGACCGCTCGGTTGACTCACGGTTGGCGACTGGGTATCCATGTACATTGAGATCTGCTATTCTGTATTATGATCTTATCTTGTCTGTCTGCTGTTGAATTGTCGCCGCAAGCGCCTTGGCGTTCGCGTCTGCCGATGCGACCATGTACTGCTCCTTGCTGCCCTGCTCCCGCGCGTTCTTGGCAGTGATGTACTGGCTCAGAACGCGCGTGAAGAGCAGGTACACGCAGATGATGACGAGCGTCGACGTCACGACCTCTTTGAGAAATTGGTCGAGGTCCATCGTCGTGTAGGGCAGGAACTGCTGGAAGAGCGTTGTGCCGTGCAGCGACAGCAGGTAGGCCATGTAGTACACGACCTTGTACAGGAGCGGCATCAAGATGTCCGCAACAAACGCTTTGATCGTGTTGGCCAATGCCACGCCCAGGGTAAACCCGGTCAAGGACGCGACAAGGCCATTATCCACTATAAAGCGCAACATGACATCGTAGTGATACTTGACTTCATCGACAAGCATTCCTGTTTGTTAATTGAGGTAGTAGCAATTACTTTAATTTACAATAGAACAACTGGACAACGAAAGAACCTCATGGACCAAGCGCGGGAGATCATTCGCAGTTTTAACACGATCGTCGAGATGATGCAGGATCGCATGATGTATAGCGACGGCGCTCGGGAGTTGGTGGACTTCCGGGATGCGCAGATGCCCGCCGTGGCGAGCAGCCCCCGCCCGGTGTTTCACATCGACTTTCCGACGTATGCGGTGCGCATCGTTTACGACATGCACACCAAGTTCAAAGTCATTGATGTTAAAAAGTTCATCGACTACGAGGGAACCGTGATCCTGGTGGCCCGAGAGAAGCCTGGCACCCTGGCGCTCAAGGGGCTCGAGGACGCGGCGCGGAACATCCAGGTCTTTGACATCAATGAACTCCAATTCAACGTGGCCCGCCACTCGCTGGTGCCCACGCACGAGCCCATCCGCAACGAGGCCGACATTGATGCGGTCGTCAAGATGGCGTGCGTCAAGTCGAAATTCCAGCTGCCACTCATTCACAACACGGACGCGATGGCGCGATACCTGGCATTGAAGCCCGGCGAGCTTGTGCGGATCCGTCGGATGTCGCCGTCGGCGGGCGAGTACATTGCGTATAGATGTTGCGTTAAGGTTCAGTGAGCGCAAAAAATCTATGGATGTTGTAGAGATCTAGGGCTTCACTGCATACAGACGGAGTCCTAAAGAGACACGATAGAGAAATCATGGCCACGACCACTACCAATGTCGAGCAGACGACTACTGCTCGTAAGATCGATGATGGGTCACCCTTCATGAAAGACACGCTCGGGTATATCAAACCCGACGCTCCCAACCTACTGCTGGAACGCACCAAGTTCCTCCATGTCAAGACGCTGCCTGCAAATGCACCGCTATCCAACCTGCCGACACACTTTTCGCGGCGCATTGTGCTTGCTAGGCCTAGTCCTTCGAGTAACACGCCGCCCCAGCCCACGACGGAGGGCATCCTTGGGATCCTTGGGAACGCGCTGACAAAGGTCTTTACGAGCGATAATTACGTCTCTCCTACGGTCGACCAGCCACTCAACATGGAGTTACTTCTTGGGTACTCAGTACAATTCATATGGTCCATCTGCAAACAGATGGCGTTGGCGCAACTGGGGTGTCGATATGGTTCCAACAACAACAGTGCCGCATGTAGGAAAGCTTTCGATTCCGCGAATTATGTTTCCTGGGCAAAGGATGTAGACAAACTCATCTTTCACCTGTTCATTGAGTTGAACTCCGGCAAGATGAAAGTTGCACCCGCGACGCTCGAGGAGTTCTTCACCCAGTGCCAAGATAAGATGGTCGCTTACATCCAAGCGTCGACGCAGCCAAACGCGAATTCGCTGATGCCCCCCATGTCGTCCAGCATGGCCACAGTGGGCGGCGCGAATGCGGCGAAGATTATTAGCTACTGCATGTACCCTCTGATGTTTGTCATTTACACATTCGTTGTAGCCACCAAAGGCATGGCGGTGCGGCCGCTGTTCATGGATACCTGGATTGTCGTGCTGGCAGTTTCCACGTTAACCATCTTCATCATCGACGAATGCACGCTCCGGAGCACCGCGAGCTTGGCACCCGAGCACCGCACTGAAGCTGAGAAACTCAAGGGCTTTGTGATCAAGCAACTGCGCCAGGTCAATTCGATCCTTCCGCACGTCGGCGTCTTACAACAAGCATCCCGCGAAATCCTAGATGCCAACATGCGGCAATCAGAAGATCTGGCCTCAAGCGACGGCAAGCTCGACTTTCGGCGCCGCAACATGGAGGCCATGGGTCGTCAGTACATGAACAGCAAACAAGATGCGGTGCACATGAAAACATTCTTTTACGTCATTGTCGGCCTCTACGCATTCCTGACAGTCGTGGTGGTGGGCCTCATCATCACAAAGACGTACGCCTACGTGGGCCTCCTGCTGGCGGGCCTCATCATGATCAGCATCATTATCTACACACTGGTCATGCTAATCCGAAGCCGAAAGTTTCCCATCATGTAGTCCCTACAGTAGAACTGCGGGCTAGGGCGGTGATGGTGTCTTTTTTGATATCTGCATTGGGCTGGAACAGGTACTGGTTCCAGTCGTCTTTGCGACGGGTCTTCATGGACGAAAAGATGAAGAGCATGAGCACCGCATATGCGATGAGGATTACAGCAACGATGATGGATGCGACAGCTACGGAAGAAATGACACCCGCTGCGTACATGCCACCGACGGTCAGGCACAGCATGGTCACAAACGCAGACAGGAACATGACATTGGTCACAAAGAAGTAGTAGTTCCGGTTGTACGCCTCCACCAGGGCCAGCTGACGGACCTTGAAGATGTTTCGGCGGGCGTCAGCGTTGAGCTTGTTCATTCGCTGCTGCTCGTTCATGAAGGTCGACCCAATGAACATGCCGTCTGAGATCTGCCTCATGATCGCTGCCACATGAAAACCGATGAGCATGAACCTCTCAATGTCATCCTGAGTCATATTGGTCACAGGGATGGTCGATGCCGCTGCCTGGGGCACGGACCCAAGGATCTTGTTTAGGTTATCATCATTGAGCGCAGCCGCCGTTGATGCGGATGCGGTTGCTGCGGCCGTTGCGGGCGGGGGCATACTGACTGTTGTTTGTGTTGTGATGAGCACACTCCTTGATAAATTAAGAGAGAGTAAATTCAGGAAAGATCGAGAATTGGCGTTGGCCGGCGAAGGCGACGTGTGTTGAAGAAACTGGAGCACATCAACCTCGACACCTGTGCGTGTAGGTCTTCAATCGTCGTGTCATTTGTGACGGTGAAGTCTGCGTGCAGCGTCCTGCCTTCGGACTCGGAGAGGTGTTCTTCTGACTCATGTTGCTGATCCTGCCGCGTGACGCGAATGACGATGAAGTCACCCTGCGAATGCTTTGCGACCGCCTCGACCTCGTGCGCGAATCGGAGATCCGAGATCACTAGGCGATTGTTGTTGTTGCCATCATGATCCGAACTCAATGGGTAGTCCTTGAACAGACGTTCCGCCCAAAACGTGCGCCCGACATGAGGTATGTACTTTTGGATCTCTTGCTGCATAACTTCAGTGCCCAGGAATTGCATGAGCGCTCGTGGGCGAACGAGCCACCGCGGGTCCACAACATCCTTTGCGTCCGTCTCGAGCTGGTCGTCGGTGAAGTCAAACAGGACTTTGAGGGCCCGCTTGAGCGGTGCAGCAAACTTGACGTTCTTGTAGCCAAACTCTTGCACCAAGTATTCTGCGACCACGTCTTTGCCGGCACGCTTGGCACCGCACATTGCGATCACTCGTGGCAACTGCTGCTGCAACATCTCCTCGAACTCCTCGACCTCGAACTCCTTGACCTCGAACTCCTCGAACTCTTTCTTTATTTATACCTAAAAAGACCTAAAGGCACGTTACGACGTTTTCATGGTCACATGACGAACATGACATCAACACCTGAGACAATGTGGATCGAGGGGTTCGTGACAGCCGCCGTCGGGAGTCACCTAGTCGCCAAGGGTGTCACCACCATCGCAGCGTATCTCATCGGCGGCGCCAGCAGCATCGCTCTGTCCTGTGTACTGCGCACGCTGCGCGGTGCCCTCTTCTTTTGAGTTCAAAATGGGTTTCTTTTGAGTTCAAAATGGGTAACTTATTTTTGGGGGCCAAAGTACAGAGTAGTACACACACAAACATGGCAACTCCCGTCGAAATGCTGCCGTGTAGGTTCAATATTGTGTGCGAAAACCCATTCTATCCTGCCATCTGTGTCTTTGACAAAGAAGACGGCATTTCCAACGCTATCTTGAGGAACGTTGAGTGGGAGCCGGAGGTGTGCGGCACACTCGCGCGCATGTACGTGCCGGGTACCGACGTCATTGATGTGGGTGCCAACCTGGGCCTTAATGCGATGGGGCTGCATAGTCGAGCAAACGTGACAGGCGTGATCCACATGTTTGAGCCGCAGCATGATGTGTTCACCGCGCTACGCTTCAACTCGCAGTACCTGCCGGCCAAGCTTTACAACATGGCCGTAGCAGATACCATGCGTATGTTAGGCTTCGAGCAGGTGCATGGAAACATTGGCGGGACACCCCTGCAGGGCCTAGGCGGGGCCCTCGGGTCACCCTACGCGCTGCCGCTGACCGCCAAGGCCACGCACGTCCTCGCGGCGCCCTTGGATGCCATCACATTCGCAAACCGTATCTCTGTGATCAAGATCGATGCAGAGGGCGCCGAGTTGAACGTTTTACTGGGTGCACAGAACTTGATCGCCAGAGACCGCCCGGCCATCGTGATTGAAGTGTGGCCAAACAACCGCCCCCTCGTGTTTGAACTTTTGACGAGGCTGGGATACACCCTCCAGGAGCACATTCAGGACACGTTCCTGAACGACTTCCTTTGGGTCCCGTCCCCGTCTTCTGTTGCTCCTCCAGTAGACGAAGTCAAGTCGGAGGCGTAGATTTTTCGCTCGGCATACTGTAGTAAAAGAGTAACCGGATGGTCTTTGGAAGGATCAAACCCTTGTTCTTCTTTGGAGCGTTTGCCTTGGGCCTGCTGTATTGCTACATGATGGCACCGACGCCGCGCGTTGTCATCAAGTATCCCACGCCGTACAACGCGGAGAGCACGGTATATCGTGACGCAAGTGACACATGTTACAAGTACGCGGCAGAACAGATCTCGTGTCCTCGAGATACATCGCTCATCAAAGCACAACCTACGAACGGTGCCAAAGATTTGTCGACGTAACTCACAAGAAGAGACGTCGACAAATCGTTGGCAATCGACAAATGATGGCAATCGTTGCTGGCAAAAAAAGTATGCTGAAGAGTGTGCTCAACAACGACATCGGACTCATCATCATCTCCGTGATCCTTGGGTTGGGTCTGGCGGCATTGTTTCGCAAGGTGTGTACCGACGGCAAATGCATCGTCATCCACGGCCCGGATCCGGATGAGGTTTCGAAGCACGTCTACAAGGTCAAGGACGATTGCTACACTTACAAGCCATACGTCACCGAGTGCACAGCTGACACGGTGGCTATCTCATCAGGTGACGACAACAAAACTAAAAAGTAAATGAGGACAAAATTCAAGTGTACGCAAAGTCCTTGGCACCGCAGGGGCGTGGAAAGTCACTGAGGATCATGCCGTGTGGGGCACGCAGCCGCGGGGCTGCTGGAGTGGTCCTGAGTGGAGAACCTGAAGCCGAATCATGAACCTGAAGCGTCGGTAATAGAAGACGCTCATCGTCGTGCACCGCCTTTGCTGCTATGCGTTCGTTCTCGTCGTCGTCATCGTTCTTGTTCGGGGCTTCCTCGAGGACATCCATGTCCACTGGCGTTGACGAGCAATCATAAGTCCAATCCAGCAACGCCGTCGTTTCCTTACTCTTAAGAGAGGGACCAAAAATATGCTCCATGTTTTCGTCATCACAAACAGCGCTGGTCATAAGTTCGTGGTGGTTATTGAATAACAGGTTCCGATACATGGAGGTGTCGGTACCGTAGGGGTACGCCATGGCCCCCTGTGCCAATTCCCTTAGCACCGCTTGTGACAGGCAAGATGATTCCGTTCTGCTGTCTGCTGCTTTCTTCGCGCCATCCGGCAGTCGGGTGGTGGAGTGGTGCATGATGCGACACATGCTTCGGTCATCATCATCCCAGTTAATCTGTTCCATTTCGGAGAGTTACAACGTGAGTTACAACGTGAGTTACAATGAGAGTTACAACGTGAGTGTCGGGGAGTTTCGGAGAGTTTCGGAGAGTGTCGGAGAGGTTACTCTGTTTATACTTGAGGACTACGAGAATGATTGTTCTCGTACGAGGGACTTGATCTTGTCGACGTCCGGGGTGTCCATTTCGTGGACGGTGCGCATGATCGTCGTCAGGATGCCGTAGAGCTGGCTTTTGCTCAGGTCAGCAGGCGCCACGTCTGCAATGAGACCCTTGAGGACATCGGCAAATTCCAGGGATCGGATGAGCAGGACCTGCAGCTGCTCCTGGAACTCTGCCATTGGATTGATGTCAGGCTCCGGAGTCGTGGCTGTGTAGAGGGCGTACATGGGCGTCTTCCTGAATGCACGGACATGCTCTGAGAGCTCACTAGGTTCGGCGGCGCGGCGTAGGATGCGCTCATAGCACGCAGACACGACCTCTCCAATGCGCGCCGACTCGCCCCGGTAATCGGCAACTTCCATGCTGATGCCGTCATCGGTTACAGCCATGCCCTTTGCACGGATCTTGCCAAAGAGGTGCCCCAGGTCCTCCTCGTTCAGGAGGTCATCATACAGAGACTTGAACACTTGGCCGAGGCGCTCACACATGCACAAACGGTACTCGTCGGACGAGATCATCGAATCCGTCAGGCGCGGCAGGAACTCGCTCCCCTCGTACTCGTGCAAGTGCGCCTTGACGAACTCGTGAATGTTCAGCCCCCGTCCCAGGTAGTTGACGTATGCATGGCGCGCGGCCACGTAGCGCTCATTAAACGTAGCGTGCAAGTGACCGACGTGCTCTGACAGCACCGCTGCGTTCCCGAAGCGCGCCTTGTACGCAAAGTACTCCTGCACATACATCGGCCGCTCGAACTCAGCTTCAAACACGGAAAGGAATTTGTCGTCATGGTGCATGCCTTCAAGAGCGCCGCCATCTTCCCCGGTGATATCGATCGTCCTGGTGTCCCTTAAAGACTCGTCCTTGTCGTTGTCCTTGTCCTTGTCGTCGTCGTCAGGTGATGTAGACTGAGTAGTAGCAGGTGTTTGGGAGTTCCACGAGGTCCACCATGCCTGCATGTCGCTCTGCAATTGTTCCACGGTGTACTTGGTGTCGTTGACAAAGCGCGCCACGAATTCTTCACGCACAGTGGACGGCATGTCGTTCACGGCTGACTCGGGCGGCGGCGTGAGCAGACTGAAGACTTTGAGCACCAGCTCAGTTTTCTTCTCATGGAACTCGGGCGAATGCCGCAGAAAGCTCTCGACGCTGTTAGTTCCGCACGCTCCTCCAGATGATGGCGTTTTGACAAATGCATTAAAGAGCTCCCCCAGCCCCTTCTGCGTTGCGGCGCTGCCCAGCACGTCAAAGTAGATGCGCGTAAACTCGCGAAACTGAGGGCGCGCAGTGTATGCTTGTCTGAACGACGGCTGCTGCATGCTGATAATATATTGTACAGTTGTGCGATGGTTCTTATGCCAGTTTCATTATTTCTCTGAAATCTATTATAATAGCGACACACGCAGAGCGCGCGCACACGCACACAACAAACAAGAACACAGACGACCATGAAGGGGGTATTCTTTGATACGACAGCCTGCATTCACAGTGCCGCGGGGCAGCTCATCTGCGCCCCGCGTAGACAAGCGCCTCCTCCTGTATTCGAGGGGTTCGATTCCGAGATGGAAGATGACGGCCCAGGAGCGGAGGATGTGATTGATCAATTCACGGTCTCTGACAATGGTCTCCAATACGTGATCGGTACAAAATCGGAGCGTGTAGTCGTCTTCCCGCTCTCCCGTAACATGTATGTGAGCGCCGTCACGGTGCCCCCGCGAACAATTCTAACCCTTCAGGCCGCCAACGGCATCAAGGAACGACTAGCAAACACCACGTGCATGCCGACACTCATCAAGGTGACCAGTGTATTTGAACCCGTCACAGTAGACGTGAGACGTCCCTGAGTCCTACCACTAAAGTCCTTCCACTAAAAACAATATGTCCCTACCACCGAATAACGCCCGCGAACGTCGCTAACACGCTAGGCCAATCGTATAGCTCGATGTACCTTGCGGTCTCCGGCACCGTCAAGAGACGCCACCGTGGCGGCAGGATCAAAGTTCTCCCTTCTTTCATGCGGAACTCAATGGGCGTCGAGCTCTTTGGGTGACAGCACACCACGCCGGTGGTCATGGGAGTCATGGGGTCAACGTCGTCGGGAACACTGATTTTGTTTGGAGGTCGATGGAGTATGTTGTACATGCCCGCTGTTGTACGCGGAACTACGTCATTCTTGTAGGTTCTCCGAAAAGCATGCGTGTACTGGAATACCGTCTTTATGAACGCATCGACATCGGGCAGGAGCTCGTCCAGAACGTAGGGAACCCTGTAAGAACTGATGAGGTCGGGTGTGAACTCGGTGATGGATACCTGCGCAGGCCCGATGGCAGCATCCCCCGCGACAATGCGATGGTACCGCACACACAGCAGCCATGCAACGAGCACTGCAATGACAACAATGGTCGCCTCGTTGGACAAAGATGTCCATCGCCGATGACCAGCTGCAACGAGGAGGGTCGGTAGCTCTGGTACGAGATTGTTCGTAGGATTTAGGGGAGAATTGTCGTCCATTTCGTTGTTCCCATTTTAGTTGACGACCTAATTATATACGCGGTTTGTGAGCGCGGGTCTCACAAAGCGGTTAAAAAAAAGACATGGGTACCAGTAGCGGTAACAACTCCGGGTCCGCAGCATGGATACCAATCTACACTATCAACGTTGTGTGCATTACGGTCATTGTGCTGGTGGTACTGTGGTCACGGGGAATGCCCGGGTTTCTACGGGCCATGTTTGGTATCTAGAAGAAGACATTTACTTCTTGTGACGAGATCCTCCACCGTTGCGGCCGGGTCCACCGTTGCGACCGGGTCCACCGCCAGGAGGCTGCATCGAGGATAGCGTGCGCATCATGGTAGCCATGAGGTCTGCTGCGCCGCCCCCTGCTTGGGGGCAAAACCCTGTGCCGCCGTTACCACCCGGCGTCGGCAGTCCCATCGTGTTGATGAGCGACATGGCGTCATTGAGCAGGTCCTCCTGCTTCAACTGGCCGGATGACATTTGTGTTGAGATCTTGTTGCTAAGTTTGCTTACCACGGATCCCAGGAAGGAATTGGGGTTGCCGAGGTTCGCCAGGTCCAGCCACTTGGATGGGTCTTGCGTATCAATGTTGGACATGTCAATCTCTTCGGCAATCTCCTTGGCGATGGACCCGATCTTGCTACCCTGCAGGCTGTCCAGCATGTTCCGGATGGGCTCTGGGCCAGCCGCAGCCTCTGGATCTTCGGTCGGCGACTCGGTCGGCGTTGTGGTGGACAGCTCCAGCAGGCGGTCCAGCAGGCCGCGCGTGCACTCGTCCTCAACCGCGGCGATGGACTCCGAGAGCCCCTCAATGGCCGGCGCCGGGTCCGGCCAGCCCGTCCAGGAGCTAACTGCCTGGATGCGCATGACGAGCTCAAGCAGGGACTCGAGCCCCTCCTTGTGTTTGACCTGCTGCAGGCGGGCAAGACAGGCCAGGACGTACAGGAGGC
The DNA here is from genome assembly GCA_001662425.1 of Chlamydomonas sphaeroides. NCBI lineage: Eukaryota > Viridiplantae > Chlorophyta > Chlorophyceae > Chlamydomonadales > Chlamydomonadaceae > Chlamydomonas > Chlamydomonas sphaeroides. Next base: position 47,701 of record BDDC01000031.1, read on the forward strand.
GCAGGAGCCCGATGCGCAGACCCTCCACCCCCTCGAGCACGTCGGCACCGTCCTTGGAGCTGTCGCTGAGAATGTCGCGGATGGTGATGCCCTCGACAACCGGCGCGTCCATGATGGACGCCGGGACGTCGGTCGTAGGCAGAAGCAGGAGCTTCTGTTTTGCTAGTGCATCCAGAGGCAGATTCGCAATCCCGAAAATGAGGTGCGCCTCATCTCGCTTGTCGACGGCACGGTACTTGGACTTGACACGCTGCCGGATGTCATCGTTAACGCGCTTGACCAGGAGCAGAAAGTCCACCAGAAACGAGTTGTACGAAAAAACAATCTTGGAATCCATGTTATCCGTGCTTTTTGTGCTATGACACGATGTCGCAACTACGCCTTATACCCCTTTTTGCGCCTGCAGCGCGCTTGACACCGCCAGCAGCACCTCAAGGTGCCGCCACACATTCGTCCGTTCCTCCTCGTGCATGCTCTGCCAGTTCTGTTTCAGAATAGTTACGAGCTCCAGGCGCTGCCCCATGGCGCTCATCTCGTCTTTAAAGTCCTTCTCCAAGAAGAAGGCGTCGTTGTGCTGCAGGATCTGGTCGCGGTGAATGGGTACGACGTACAACTGGAACAGCTCCAGCACGGCGGATGCATTGATGGTGCACATGAGGTTCGTGGATGCGTAGATGCGTTTGAAGTCGTCAACGTCCGGAAAGCGCAGCGCAAGTTCCTTGATGAACTCGAGCAGCGCGCGGTTGAACGAATGCACCGTGATTGTTGACGTCGACTGTTGCTGCTGTTGCTGCTGTTGCTGCTGTTGCTGTTGGGGTTCGTACATCATTCTTCTTCCACTCTCCTTCAAGAGAAGGAGCATCGACCCTATACCAGTTTACATTATGTTCGCCCGATGGGGGGTGGCAGTGCAGTCTGTACGCCCGGGCCGTTGCGCTGCGAGCTCTTGGCGGTATCGGTGTCCCGGTCCCGGTTCATCATGTACGCCTCCACCTCACTCGCATCCATCCGCGGCGGCTTGCCTGTGCTCTTCTCCCCCCTGTCTACTGACGCCGATGCCGACGTGCATACGCCCGTCGTCTCATCGCAGCTACCGAAGTTGTGGTGCTCATCCGTTGAAAACTCCCCACATGTCTCCAGCACCGAGTAGTAATCGGAGAACTGCCCTCCCGCGCTTGCCAACGAGAAGCCCACGAGCTCCTCCTTTTCGCTCTTTTGTGCCGAGAGCTGCTCTATGAACGTCAGCACGTCATCATCAACGAGCATGCGCCGGTCGATGGTCAAGATGGTCGGGACGGCCTGCACAAACGATGGGATCTCTGTCAAGTTCTCGTCTACGCACACGCCGAAAAAGTAGCCCGCGAGTTCGTGACGTTCCAGCGCGTCGCAGACCTGTCTGGAATACGCACAGTACCTGCTGTAGTACAGCACATGCCGTTGTTGTTGTTGTTGTTGATGGTAACCTGCCGTTGTCGACATGGTGATGAGTAGTTTACCGCAACTTGGTTTTTTAACCAGGTTTCTCTATCACTGAGACGTACGCGCGAGATATATATATTTCGATGCGAGAGATATAAGGGATATAAGGTACTCCGGTGTGTCTCGTTCGCCCTTCAACAGCATCATGGCCGACCTCGACGATGAGTCGCCTATGCCGACCTTTTCTGACCTCTCGGTGCGTGGTAACTACGCGGAATTCAAGATCACAGATATAGATCTTTCCATCGTCAACGCACTTCGCCGCGCGATCCTTTCGGACGTGCCCACGGCAGCCTTCTGCTTTGCGCCAGAGGCCGCCACTAATACCATCGACGTCCACGTCAACACGTCCGTCCTCCACAACGAGTTCTTCGCGCACAGGCTATCCCTCGTGCCGGTGTACCTCACAGAGAACGAGACGCTCGATGTCGCCGCCGGCGTGCTGCAGTATGTCTTTCGACTCGACGTCAAGAACACCGGGACGGTCACGCCGCAGGACGTGACGACCGCTCAATTCACCGGCACGCTTAACGACAAGGAGATCGACGCTGAAACGCTCGCGCGCATTTTTCCAGCAGACCCAATCTCAAAGGATCACATTCTCCTGAATCGTCTCAAACCTAGTACCCCGGGAACGTCGAGCGGCGACGCCATCGACGCGGAGCAGCTGTCGGTCACGTGCCGTGTACGCCTGGGCACCGGCAAAGAACATGCGCGGTGGGCACCAACGAGTCTCTGCACGTTTGGCAACAGCATCGACGAGGTCAAGGCGGAAGGCGTGCTCGCGGAGGAGGTCGAGCGCGCGCGCCAGACCAACGCCACCGAGGAGGAGGTCGCGCGGATTGCCCACGACTTCCGCTGCATCGGCCGACAGCGCTGCTTCGTCGTCAATGAACACGGCGAGCCCCGGCAGTTTACCTTCAAGCTGCGCAGCGAGTGCGGGCTCCGGCCCACGTACATCGTGTTCAAGGCTCTACAGATCATCTCTCAGCGTCTCGTTGTGCTGTCTGACAACATGCGCAGCGCCACAAGCCCCACGCCAGCAAACAAGCTCCCGGTCACGGTGCAGGCCATGGCCAACATCCCGGGTATGTTTGAGTTCACCGTGGAACAAGAAGATCACACTATCGGTAACCTGGTCCAATCCATTATGTTCAACAAGTACATTCGTGGCGACGGCTCCAAAGCAGAACAAGAACCCAAACTCGACTACATCGCGTACTACCAACCACACCCCCTGGAGAACCTGATCACCTTTCGCGTCAAGGCGCACGATGTCAACATCGACGTCGATGCGATTCGACAGATCATGGCAGATGGAGTGAACGTCGTCAAAGATGTTGTAGAGGGCGTCCTCCGCGAGTGGGTTACGTTTACGTCTCTCATCAGCACCGGCATCCGTGACGTCGCCGAGTTCATGACCTCTGATGACCGCCTAGGGGCGACGATACATGAGTAACCCTGGAGCAGTGACCTCGCTGACGTCGGTCTTTAAGACGCAGGTGCCGGTCTCCACGTTCATGGTTGCGCCTCTGCAATTGACGTAGGCGTTGAGGTCACCCACAATATTGCCTTTGTCATCGAAAGAAAGACCTTTGGACCGCAACGTGGCGACGTACTGTTTGCGCTTCTTTAACGGTTGCCGCATGATGAATGCGAGTGTCTCATTTGTGAATTTCGGAATGGCGATGTTGTCAACGCATGCCGCCTGACACGCTTGTAAATCAGTTGTGCCCAAGACCGTGATATCGTGCCCAGGAATGTCAGCATGCAGCTTCCAGTCGCGTGCCCACGATGTCATGCTTTCGTTCTTCTCGTACTGACCGAGACTCTTCTTCATGTAGCATGTACCATTCTCGTCTCCGTTGACGAATGTTATCCCGACGCACGCGGGGTTTCTCTTGCAGAAAACGACGCAGTCGTCTTCGACGATGATGCCCTCTATGCTATCAAAGTCCTCCCCCCGGTAGTTGGCCTGGGCATGAAGGCGCAGGGCCTGAGACTCCCCTTCTGAGTCCCCCTCTCCTCCTTCCGGCTCATCGGGTGCATTCGCGGCATCCTCAGCGGCCACCACCGCCGGGTCGTTGCTGTCGTCCGGCTCGACGGGTTCCTCGGGGACACCATCGTCAACGTCGTTCTCGCTGAAGTTGACGTCGTCGTTATTCGAAGGTGCTCCTCCGGTGGCGGCGGCGGCCGGCGCTTCTGCCGCTTGCAGGTCCAGACACGCCGCCCGCATATCCTCGTTCGGGTATGCATTTGACTGTTCATACGCACGACACGCGTGCAGGTACTCCTGCAGTTTCTTTGGGTCGGTGGCATCCAGGTAGTCAATCTCGACAACCGAGAAGCGCTCTGTCAATCTCGACAACCGCGACGCGCTCCTCGAAAGATCTATCAGGTCCCCCTGGGAATTGTAGAGGAGCTGTGATGTGCCGTACATCTACGCTGTCTTTCTACTCTCTTTCTAATCTCTACTCTTTTTCTCGCCACTCTTCAAAGCCCGAAACGTTTTCTGAACACCCGGAGGTTGACGGCCAGGGAGGTGCTGTCCCCCCACAGCAGGTACCATGACAGGCAGCCCGGGCTCTGTGGGTCGTCGATGTGGTCTCGCGCGTGCCGAGTGCGGTAGCGCTGCCGCCGTTCCTTGTCCCGGTGCATGGTGTAATCTTCGTACCCCGCCGCTCCAAAGTCGGTGTGCGATCCGTCACTCCAGTAAACTCGCCACTTTTTCGTGGACAGTGGACTCGGTGCGAGCATGACGAAACGGTTCGGTGCCGACACCATCTTTGTTCCTCGACGAATTTTACTAGACCCTAGATAAACCTCCAATGCTCATCAAATCCATCAAATCAACTCGGTTAAGTCAATAGTGTTCCACCCTGGCATCGCTGCGGAACACCTCGATTCAACCTTGCTTCACCGTGTATGACACCGTGGTACATGTGGCAAGCAAGGTGCCGTCGATCGACAGGGTACATTTCGAAAAAAACTCTCGAACAGGTGTAACATTTTTTGCTGTCACGAGTGTAATAATGGACATCAACACCAACAACATCATCATCCTCGATGAGGACAGCGTCGATGTCTTTGTCAATGATGAGAATGGTTCGGACGCAGGGGCGATGGGCTTCGATGACGCGCACGCCGAGGGGTTCCTCATGTCTCTGCTTTCTTTTGCGGGCAAGGAACTGCGGGACACCAGACTAGAGGGCTCCAAGAGGTCTGTCCTATCGCGGGCTCGCGCCGTGCTGCGCATGCTCAAACATCAGTCCCTCGAGAACTCTTCCTACTATCGCACTGCCTCGAGGTTTGAGACGGTGGTGCCCATGGTGGCTGCGCGGCGCGTCGTCGCTTGGCCTCTGGAGTCAACAGCAGACGCGACCATGAAGCGGGTGACAGACTCGCAGCACCTCAAAGCGCGCGCGAAAGTCTTAAGCGCCAGAAACGGGTCATACAGCGACATTGTGTCCGAGCTGGAACGACTTGAGCATGACGGTGGTTTTGTCATCGATCGCGATCTTCCTCGCGATCTTCCTCGCCAGTCTTCGACATCCGGCATGGACGTCATTCTAGATCAGGCGGTCACTCACCACGAAGAAGAGCGCAAGACAAAGAAGAGGAGGAACTTGAGGAGGAACTTGATCTCGGATGTCGCGACCAAGTACAAATACAAGTTCCGCGTGCAGGACGGGGGTGTCAACAAGGTCAACAAGGTGGTCACCAGCCTCCTGCTGCTCAACCGAAACGACGACCGTCACCGTAATAAGACCTTGTCAACATTTGATGTCGGCGCCTATCTCAAGGGACTGCAGCGCCTCCAAGTGGGACAGAGCGTCCAGGTGTTCGACGATGTCATGCGAGCTGGCACGGTGACGAGTGTCGCCGAGAACAGCGTTACCATTGATGGCGACATGCACATCCATGTCGCACCTCACGGTCCACTCATCAACACACCGCGCCCTCAGTTGCCGGTGCACGTCATTCTCCCTGACACGGAGACGACGACGTGGCAGGCCGTCGCGTCATGGCTCACGCCACCGCTCGCAAGCTATGTGCAGCGCGCCGTCGCTAGTCGGACAGGCGTGCACACCGTTCAAGAACTCCTAGATTATGTTGGGTACACGGGATGCCAGGATGATGCGCTCGGTAGCAACAATCGGAGGGCGTCCCTGGATGCCGCCACCTGGGAGCGCACTGCCGCGGTCCTCAGGTACCACGCCGTACCTGCAGCAACAGCAGCAGCAACAGCAGCAGCACAGACCACCGCCGCAGCAGTTACGCATGAAGCTATCGCAACTCCGGCCGTTGAAAAATGGATCAAGGAGGGTGTCTATCGCAAACATGTCATTGCGGCTGGATTGAAACACCAAGAACTCTTTCAGGCATGGGCGGCTGCACGGCAGCCAGATGCGGGGCTCTTGGTGCTGTTGGACGCAGTCGCCGCAGCGTCGTCACAAACGTCTGTCGGGCTTCCGAGCATTCCGATCCAGACTCCCGAGGAGGATTCCGAAGATTCCGAGGGACTGGACACTGACTGCTCGTCCTCCTCCCCTAACGAGGGTCCGCAGGAGTGCAGTTATGGACAAGGACAACGTAACACTAGGGAGACGCTCTTTTCCATCTTGTCTCGCTTCGCGTCGGATTCGGTCGAGGATGCCCATCTGCACACGTGTGAGAACATGGCCTTTGGCACGTTTGCGGGTATGCAGAACGTGACGGCCATGCTCGCAAACCAAAAAGAGACGGAGCCCATAGTGGGTTCCAAGGCACTTGCGTACGAGCACATCGAAGTCCCGTCGCGCAAGTGCGTCGACGCCCTGCGCAGGGCATACGCACAGAACATTGCACGGAGCTTGGCGTCGACGCGCCTGTACGTCGACAACGATGCAGCACCACGCATCCAGCAGCATGTGGATCGCATAGCCATGTTCCTATCGGGACTGCGCTTCCAGTCGGCGCTATCGGCGCGGTCATCCTACTTTGTAGGGAGCGTGGCGACGTGGAGGAAGCCCGTGGTCGTCATGGAATCCTCAGATGCGTCCGCAGAGGATTCCAATGACCTAGATCTTCAACTCGACGCACAGAACATGCAATTCTACAGTGCACCGGCGCCTGGTAGTCAAAAGGAGAGTCTAAATGACGGTCAAAACGTCAAGTCAAACAACAACAACAATCAGTTACAACAACAATGGGATTACGACAATTTGCTTCGTCTCTATTGTTTGACGCTAGCAATCCCTGCCCTGCCCTCCGGTGCGGCGCGACGGTTCATAGTTGACAACGCCATTTTTGTCAACCCTGTGGAGCTGTACCATCGTAAGCTGCGCCAGGTCATCCAGGTCATCAAAAGCAGGCGCCAGGCCAACATGCTCAAGTGGCGCGGAAGCCCAAAGAACTACGCGCTACAGGAGGAACGCTCCATTGCAAAGCTCCGACGCGATACGCTGAGCATCTTTTGCATCCGCACGCTGGCCTGTTATGCCGCCATGCTTACGCTGGCTGCAGAGCAGGGTCTGCTTGTAATCCCATCTGCCCAGACACAGACCATCAAAGATCTTACCAATCAGCCGGCCGAAGTCGTTGCCGCATTCGCTCTTGTGCACGATGTGCTGGGTCTTCCTTGCGATGCACGGGTCCTCATGACAACATATGGCAAGTTCATCCTTGAGTTCAAGGCAGCCGGCAAGCGCATCCCGGCACTCTATGCTATTCCCTCCTCACCTGCTGCTGCTGCTGCTCCGAGTGCAAGAAGTAGCACGAGTATCTTGTGGCACGGCTTCCGACCGGCGATTTCCAGACAGGACACCAGCGGTGTCGTTGCAGAGATCGAAAAGATCGCGAGCAAACTCTCGATAAAGGGCTCCCTGCGCGGCACGCCGCGGTGCTGTCAAGTTTCCGCGCCTGAAGTCTTGCTCTTTTTCCGATCGCAACCATCGGTACGCGCGGCGATTGATGAAGCCGCCCGCGTCGCACAGGAAGAGCACGAGGTGCACGAGCTAGCACATCACACTCGACCTCTCTGGAACATGAACGCAGGCGGGATGCAGTCTTTGGCAGGCGGGGATGACCTGCGCGACTCTAGTCTCAGAAGTCTCAGAAATCTCCAAAGTCTCCAAAGTCTCCAAGATCAAAATGATATTCATGAGAGTATTGATGAGAGTATTGATGACCTCCGTAAATGGGTCGCCGACCTTGATGCGCTCAACCCTGGTGACCCTGTAGCAACCGTCATACGGACACTCAACGTCTCTGCAACTGGAACTGCAACTGCAACTGCAACTGCAAATGACATATCAACGGCACTTCAGCACTGTCGTCAGGCTGCAGATGCCCTCTCATCGCGAGTCGGTCGCCCAGAGATCGGCAGTCGTCTCATCCCTGCGCCCCACAATGATTTCGCTGCAGGATACGTGCATCACCGTGTTGCTCGCCAGTTTGCCCAATCCGCGCTTCCTGCGTTTCTGCAGAAGCCCACGCCTTTGCAGAGCGCGCTGTTGATGGCAGCGCGTGATGGGGTACTCACGGAACCTAGTGTCCTAGAAAGTCCTGGAGATTCTCAACACCCTCAACAGGTCAAGTTCGCATTGTTGATCTCCACGATCCTGACAGCCTTGGGCACCATCACGCACCCGGTCACTCTCAGGGGCGCTATTGATGATCTGCGCAACCGGTTGGATTTTAACATCACCGACGCGGCCGAGATTCAGAGCTTCATCATGAAGCAACGCGAGGCCGACAACCTGAACCGTGCGCAGCTCATGGACCGCCTGACGCCCGAGCAACAACTCATGATCGCGGACTGGCGCCGACAGAAGCGTCCGGGATGGGAGGGCATGGCCGAACGCATGGCGCAAGCCAATGCTGACAGCGCCGCGATTATTGGTACGAGGAACAAGCCGACCAAGAAAGAGCATGGAGTTGAAGCGGATGTCGATGAGAATCAGCAGATCATCAAACGCAACGGCTTGGGAGTGTTGTTGAGTGAAGAGGAGACGGAGCGAGGCGGCGGTGCTTCCAATGATGACATCTCGTATGGCGACTAGTTCAAGTTCAAGTTCCTCTCTAGGAGTATACTAGGAACATGATACTATCCATCACTCCACGGTTCTTTTCGATCTTTTTGTCGATAAGCATCGTCGTTTTCATTTCCATATTCATCGCCTACGTCGTCATTGTTACAGACAAGAAGACCGCCGTCGACGTCAGGGACAGCATCATTGACGGTGGCGGCCAATGTCAATCCCTTGAGGCGTTCACTAGTACTCATAATACTACTCATAATACGTGTATCTGCATAGTCAATGTTTCAGACACTACAGAAGTTTCATCACTTCTAGAGATCTTAACAAAGTACAAGGACCTCATCGGAGCTCGTCGCATGGTTGTCGAGTATTCTTCAGGAGTCGAGTATTCTTCAGATGTCGAGTATTCTTCAGATGTCGAGTACCCGGACTATTGGTTCCGACGCCTGGCCCCTGCGGTCACCGATGAGATGAGCGCGAGAGCTTTTGCGAGGCAGCTCTTGACAACTTCTCCGGATGCCCTCATCTTCATGAATACCGATAAGTTCTTAGAACTTCTTGAGGAGACCAGGAGGTCATCATGAGGAGACCAGGAGGTCATCATGAGATGATGCGGTATGCTTTGAAGCGATTGATAGATGTTCGATACATGTACTTGCAAAAGGCGTCGTGCAGGGCTTCGTGTTCGATGTGCACTGCGAGTCCATACGGGCTGCTGTGATGCTCAATGACGCGTTCGGGGAAATCAATCATACCGTCTAGATAGGGGTACACCTTATCATACCACTTGCCATACGAGAGCTCCCCTGGCTGTCTAATAATAGGCAAGGGTGCTGATGTCATGTCATGAATTACTTGCTGCTGATGTTGTGACCTGTTTGCACGACTCTTGTTGGTGTGACCACTGTCCCTGTTGTTTGCTGCATACCTGCGGTTGCTAGATTTTGGCCTCATTTGATGAACTCCCGGACTCTCCTGACCTTGCAAATAAGAACTATGACGAGCCGTCACCTTATGCTTGTTGTTTGTTGTCGGAAAAAGGACCGGAAAAAACTTTTTTTTGTTTTTTGGGTTTTTTCAGTGTATGAGAGCCTACTGAGAGTCGTTACTGGGACAGCTGTCGCTGCTGCTGCAGCAGCACCTGCTTCATCAGCAGGTCGTTCATTCGCAGGGTCTCTTTCAGCTTCTCGTTCTCCGCGATCTGATCATCGAGGAGCTGCTGCTGGTGCGACTTGTGAGACGTCGAAGAGCTCTCCTCATCGTCGGAGTCGTCTTGCGGCTGCGGCTGCTTGGAGATACCAATCAGGGCCATCAGCTTGATAAGGTCGTCCGTCTGCCGCTGGATGCTGGTGCTCTTGCTTGTCGTTGGCTTGGGGGCCTTTAGCAGAGCAGTCGCGGTCGGAGCGACAGCGAGCTTCTTCACGGTCTTGTCGATCGTGTGGTGGTGGCAGAAGCAGGAACCCACGGCAGTCTTACTGCACCGCGTGTAACGCACGACGCCATCAGGCGTCTTGATGCTCTCGTCCTTGTGCCCGCAGCAGCGAAACTTGCGCGTTGGGTACTTGGAGGAAAGCTCGAGAGCCCTGACAGCCAGCGTCGTCGGCTGGTGGTGTTGGCAGTACAGACCGCCGTTGACAGTCTTGGTGCACTGGGCGTACATCACCACGGAGTCATCGCCGGAGGCGACTTTCGTGTTGGTGAAGCCCAGGCACTGGTAGGTCATCGTGGACTTGCAGGAAGGCATCTCTCAAACTTGAGTCTTTAGCAGATTTAGGGTCTCTGAGAGTCTGTGAGAGTCTGTGAGAGTCTGTGAGTTGATGTCTGATACCCCCATGAGCAATTTCAATTTTTTACAAATTCCGGCAACCTAAAAAGTCAAAAGTCAAAGGAACGCTCAGTGTTGGATGTCTTGGATTACTCGGGCTTCACGGGAGTTTTGAACACGACGTGGTCAATGACGTGATTGATGACCCCGTGCAGCTGGACAGTGTGCTCGTGCATGGACTTAAAATTGATATTCATCTTATTTATCTCAGATACCAGGGCATCCACGTTGACCGGGGTGTTTGGCTGCCGGACGGTAGCCGCGAACTCGTTGAGCTTCGCGGTGACAGCCTGTACAATGCCTTCCTGGGCCGACCGGGTAGCCTCCGCGGTCTTGACGGCCGCGGCGACCTTTTCGCGGGCCTCGGTCTGAAAGGTCCTCATCTCCGTGGTCACGGTCTCGAGCTCCCGGTGGTCGGGGCGCATCTTTTGCAGCATCCGCTGCTCGGATGAAGCGATGAGCTGTTGTATTTTGTCCTCGGAATTACCGATGTACGTGACGAGGAAGTTCTGCATGGTTATCAAGTCCGACTTGATGTTCTCCGACAGCTGAACATGCCGTTTACAGAGTTCGTCCACTCGCGTGGTCTCAAACTCGAAGCGTCGCTCATAGTGAATGTTGCTGTCGCCCACAGCCACCTCGAGGCTTTCTAGCCGTGCTGTCAGAACACGCGTCTTCTCATCGTTCATGGTGGTGAACAGCTGCGTGATCTCGTCATGGATCCTGTTGCTGCTCAGGACACAGTCTTCGACAGCGCCCTTGAACCGCTCGTCGGAATACAGGTACCCGTGTGGAACAAGCTGCTGCCGCTCGTCGTCCACGACATTGATGATGACAGGGGTCTTCTTCTTGCTGCGCGTGGTCACGCCACCGCTGATGGCGCTCTTGGTGCTCTTTGGCGACATTGTCTGGATGGGATTGAATGAACCGAGGGGGACTTGATGAAGTATGCAAGAGGTGTGGTCAAATATTTACAAAACAAATGGATATGTAGAGATCCCTATTGTTTTCAAAGCAAATCATGCATAACATGTCCGCAACCGACGGCACCAGGACTTGCGGCATCTGCTGTCAGGACTACACAGACACACTACGCAAGGCAGTATCCTGTTCGTATTGCGCGTACGAGGCATGCACACAGTGCGTACGCCGTTATCTTGTCACCGACTCCGGCTCAGCCGATCGACGCGCGCGCTGCATGAATGTGTCCTGCAACCGGACCTGGACGCACGACTTTCTGCAGCAGACGTTCCCAAAGTCGTTTCTACAAGGGGCATACAAGCACCACCTAGAGGAGATGCTATATGAAAGCGAATTTCGGTACCTTCCGGCCACGCAACTCGCGATTGAGCGTGACCGCCAGATTGACAATGAACGCAGTGCCCTGGAAAGCGCCAAGCGCAAATTGCGTGTTTCGTACGAGTTGCGTAATAAGATCATTCAAGAGTTGCGGGTTACCTCCATAGAGTCGCGGCGCCAGAAGCTGCACAAGCAGTACGCAGAAGCCATGAAATTGACAGTCGACAGCGCGCGGCTCACGCGCAGACTGCGGCAGCGCATCCGTGTGCTCATGAATCGGGACAATCCAGGAGGTGACCCCAACGATGGCCTGACGACACCACGACAACCGCCGACACTGACGCGGGCCTGCCCCGCCGACGGGTGCCGCGGGTTCCTCTCAAGCCAGTGGCAATGTGGGCTGTGCAACGTCAAGGTATGCAAAGAGTGTCACGAGGTGATCAGTGCTCAAGAAAATGAGCATGAAGAAGCACATGTGTGCAAACCAGAGAACATACAGACCGCAAAACTTCTTGCGAAAGACTCGCGCCCGTGCCCCAAGTGCACCAGTCTCATCTACAAGATTGACGGATGTGACCAGATGTTCTGCACGGTGTGCCACACGGCCTTTAGCTGGCGCACATCGCAGATCGTGCAGAATGGGCGTATCCACAACCCGCACTATTATGAATGGCTGCGCTCACAAAATGGAGGCGTCATCCCTCGTGAGCCAGGGGACGTGCCTTGCGGCGGAGGCGGAGGCGGAGGCGGAGGCATCGCAGATTACAACGTGCCCAACATTCACGACCTGCACAACATTATGTTTTTGATTCCGCCGTGCAACGAAGTTGATGAGATGTTTTCTATCCACAGGGAGATCATTCATGTTGTCCACGTGGAGTTACGCCGCTATCGCCCCTACCCCGCCGAGACGGACATCCATACCAATATGGATATTCGGAAAAAGTACATGCTGCGTGAGATATCCGTGCAGCGTTTCAAGGAACTCCTCCAGCGTCGCGAAAAGGCGCGACTGCGCAGTCACGAGTACCATCAGATCTTTGCAACATTCGCGACCGTCGCGTCCGAGCGCTTCGAAGCGTTCATCCAGCACATGTATTCGCAGAACGCGGTGCGCGACGACCTGGTGCAGTGCCTACAAGACCTGCGGAGCATTCGAGAGTACACGCGTCGGCACTTGAACCTCGCCGCCAAGCGGTTCAGCGCGGTGTGCCCAACACGCCAGGTGCTGCACAATTAGAGTGGTTTCAATGTCGCCTTGGGACACCCAAAGAGACTTGCCTTTCCGACTCTAAGTTCTAGGGGCAGGGTTGGCACCCCCTGTTCCCTGCTCTCCTCGGCTTTGTCGAAGAGGTGACTGCTTTTACCTGAGATGCGCATGCAATCGTTCCGTTGATGTGGTTGAAGGCGCGATCCAGGATGTTTAGAGCCCCAGCAACATTCCGGTTCCACCACCTGCTATGGCAAGCATCGTTTGTACAACGAAGCAGGTGATGTCTTGAAATGCCCTTGATGCTGGGGTTCTGAAGGGTTGTCTGTTTGCAATACGGGCAATGCCTTGAGATGCGTGCGGCACGCAAGCAAGCGTGCAAATGCGACAGGGAAGGCCGTATGTCTTCTGGAAGTCGAGCGCGGATTGTCCGCAACGTGTTGTATTGCAGCGCGGTTTGCTCACCAAACAGTTGCTTGAGGTGATCGACCAAGCCCGGAAACTTGCGCCGTCTACGCACCCGCATCTTGCGTGTCTGGTGGCGGCTGCGGACACCAAGCAATGAGTGAAAGGAATGCCACCAGCGGTGAATAGTCGACTTGCTAACTCCTACTGCACCAGCGGCGACTCGGAAGCTGCGGTGCGTTTGGTAACTTGCCAATGCTTCACGAATCCTCTCGGGCGGAAACGTGGCCTTGAACATGTCTGTCCAGCTGCTGCTGGATGCACAGAGTCCCATGTGCTTCACCGAAACCACTCTAAATGCTGCGGTAGTATTGCCACCCCAGCTCCTCGCAGATCTTCTTCCATATCTGGTCCTGCTGATGTAACTTTTCGCGGCTCTTCAGGAGGGGGAACGACGAGAGGTACTGGTCCATCTCCAGGAGTTGCATGAATTTGTTGAGGACGTACGAGTACGACAGAAAGTTCTTTCGCGCAGGGTTCAGCGCGCAGGCGTGCTTGAGAAAGGGGACCTGGATCTGACAAAACATGTGGCGCAGTTTCTCCTCGAGCTCGGGTGGCAGGTGCGGCGTCGGCAGGCCGTTCAGCTTGGTGATGATGTGCGGAATGTGCTCGTAGTACCTGGAGCCCCCTTCCGGGCGTAGCTTCTTCAGAATGTCCTTCATTTTTGCGTTGGACAGCTCAGACAGATTTGTGATCCGTAGTTTTTTCAGCTCCAGAAGGATCCTGTCAAACATCTCATCCGGAATGAGCGTCGTCTCCTTGCCCTGCACGGTGTTGAGCCATTCGTTGAAATGATTGATCCGCTTGTACGCAAAGTACGTAATCTCCTTTGGCGGATCCTTGTACGACGGCTTGTCATGGTCAACGAGCACGTACTCGACGGTGAAGCAGTTGTTGCAGTACACGTACCCATCCTGGACCATCGATGTCCTGTTGTTGCCGCGGCAGTGCGGGCACACGTTGGGGTCCTCCTGCGCGACGGATGCCGACGCCCGCACGTGCGAATTATCCGTGCAGCACATGTACTTGTCAAGCAACGATGCGCGGTCATACGATGTCGTGGTGACCTTGTTGGTGTTCGACGTGCTTGAATGAAACCACTTCAAGATGGAGTTTGGAGTTGCAGTAGTGTTGTTACTGCTTGGTTGCGGCGCTGTCACTGTCGCTGTGGCTGAACTCTTAGACTCAGGAGGCGCGTCCGGCAGCGTGCTGGTTCCATTCTCCAAGATGTCATAGTATTTGAACAGGATCGAAGCGGTATCCGTAAAGTAGTTGATCTCATCCACATGCGACTCTATGGAACTCTTTCGACTCGCGAGCTCTGCCTGATCGTCGTACATGCTCAACAGCCGTTCCAGCTCTTCGTCGCGTAGATTCTGCCTGCCACGAGCCTCAAGTTCTGCAATGCTCTCCGACAGCCGCCCCGCATCCGCCCCGAGCGCATCAAGCTGCGCGCGCAGCTCCTCAAATCGCCGCATGCGTGCATTGTGCTCCGTGTCCAACGTCTTGACCTGATTCGACGTCCTGACGCGCGCACTGTACGACTTTGCATTAGCCATCCATTCTTTATCACTATCCCAATTGTGAACGTCTTAAGTCATTTCATGTTCATGTTTACTTTTTTGGTGAACATATTGTGTCCACAATACTGTAAGTGCCATCGAGACCATTGAAACCATACAGCGACCATGCCACGGAGCAAAGGACCTGTTGCACTGCCCACCGTTTCGGCAGTGTCTGTAGACAGTAGTAGTAGCGGCCCCGGCGTCATCCGGTTGACCGATGGCATCCGCATCACCACTCCTGCTGTCGTGACTCTCATCGGCTACCTCATCATGGCTGTAGTCATCATGGCGCCGTTCGACATGTACAAATGGGACGAAGAGACGCAGCAGCACGTGCGGCTCAAGTACAACCTCCCGCAACGCATCCTCCTCCTCCTCCTGCTCCTCTTCCCACTGCTGCTTGCCGTGTACTCCGTCAATTGCTTTGTTGTTGGTAAATGTGTGCTCCTCTCTTGGGTGGTCGCGGCAGTAACTGTGATCTGGTCGACGGCGGTCATCATTGCAGCGCTCTTCAACAAGTCCTTCTATCTCGATGACATCATGAACGTCTAGAGACGCAAAATCATTATACCTAAAACCCTAAAACCCTAAAGATATATCATGTGAGAGGAGGAGAAAACATGTCATCTGCAACTTTCTGGGCCCTCGTGAAACCTTATCTGCTCAAACACGAAACCTTGGCGGACTACGCGTATGACAGGGTCATCAGGCGCATGCCGCCCAGGGACCAGCGCCGCCTGCACTCCATTCGCACCAAGTTTGTCAAGGGCCTCCTTGAGCACCTCTCCCAATCATGTGCACCGTTCTGCCGGTTCATTTATACCGGTTCAAATTCACCCCTGTCGGACGTGGACATCACATTCAAATACGCGCACCCCCTTCCAATCCTGCACCTCATCGACCGCCACGTGAAGCGCTTCTCGGGTAAACCCTGGTCCCTGCAACAGCTCTTTAATGCCAACATCTACGTGCACACCTGGTACGTGCCGTGCCGCACCACATCCGGACGCGACGTGCTGCTCGCATACGAAGATTGCAGCACGCGTCGACGTGTCCTGCGACGCGATGTCCTACTCCAACAGATCCTGTGGTCGACCCTGCGCATTACGATGCACAGGATGCGCAGTGACGTCCTGCGGCAAGTGTACGATGCCTTGCCCAAAGGCGTCAGGGACGCATCCTTGACCCTCCTGCACCGCGCACGGCGGCGAAGGTACGACGCCGGTTCGCATGCGCGCGCCATTGAACTCGCTACATCGCGTGTCAACCACATTGTCCAGCGTCTGCCCAAGCGTCTCTACAAGTACTTTGACGCAAACAGTTACTGCGCGTTCCTCACTCACGACGCGTACCTGTCAGTGGGTGCGTACAACCACGTCGTCCTTCATCTCCAGCTCCGCTCAAAGATCATCGTGACTCCCCTAGAGTACATCATGTCATTTATGGACAACGTGGGCTTCCTTGCTGCAGAGTGCGCGCGGCTCAACCGCGCCGTGAGAAACAAGACAGCCGACAAGGGTCACGCCGAGGACCACCTGCTCCCATCACCTGCCTGCCTCAAGTATTTTTTCCGTTGCATGGATGCGTTCGTCCGGATCTCTGACCGCGTCGACCCCGACCTCTACCAGCGTCTCCGGGCACTCCATCGTGCAAAGGTCAACCAAGACAAGGGCCGCTACGAAGATGCGTATGCAGGACTCGTCAGCACGTTTCCTACGTACAATGATGTCCTCAGGTACGTGGCTCCCATCGTCACGCACATGTCTCTTCTCGTTTCTGAGCTCTGAGCAATAAACAAAGTTGTAGTATAAGGCCCCCTTTGTGTTCTCGAGAGACTCGACGATGCTGTCGCGGCGCCATAGAACAACAGCACCCTTACAGGGCTGCCTGGAGCACAACCGGCTGGAGGCTGGAGTGGACGAAGCCGGGCGAGGGTGCCTCGCCGGACCCGTCGTTGCCGCCGCCGTCATCTGGAACCCTGATCACGTGGAAGCGCATGACGACGAGATGATCCGCCTGATCCGTGATTCCAAAACACTCTCAAAGGAGACGCGTCAGAGGGTCCGCTATTTTATCGAGGATCATGCGATTGCAAGCAGCGTACACTTTGTGACGAACGACGTTGTCGACGTGAAGAACATCCGGCAGGCGACACTGGACGCTATGCACGGCGCTCTGGACGCACTGAATGTGACACCCGAGATGATCCTTGTAGACGGAGATCATTTCAGGCCATACCACGGCATACCGCATATGTGTATCGTCGACGGCGACGCTACCATGCTATCGATCGCAGCGGCGAGTATCCTCGCGAAAGTCTATCGCGACTTGTACATGTATGCGATGCACGACCAATTCCCGCAATACCACTGGAACAAGAATGTTGGATACGGAACCGATCAGCACCTAGAAGCGTTGCGCCAGCACGGGCCGACGTGTTTGCATCGGAAGACGTTCCGCGGGGTCGTCGTTGAAGATTGAAGATTTTTGGATTTCGAAAATGTACGACGCATGCAATGTCGCGACCATACAAGTAGCAATGTTTTTAGTCGTTTACTCGCTGACGCGCCTACTCGCTGACTCGCCTACCCGCCTACTCGCTGACTCGCCTACTCGCTGACTCGCCTACTCGCTGACTCGCCTATTCGCTGACTCGCTACTCGCTGACTCGCTACTCGTTGACTCGCTACTCGTTGACTCGCCTACTCGCCTACTCGCTACTTGCTACTCGTTGACTCGCCTACTCGCCTACTCGCTACTCGCTACTCGTTGACTCGCCTACTGTTACCTGACATTGCTCGAGATCAGAAGAGAGGATGTCGCAGAATGTCTTGGCTGTCGTGATCGCGAACATGCATTGGCGACAAATGGATCCACTGGAGCGCAGTGCATTCATCACTGCCTTGACAGCGGTCTCTTACAACATCATGCGCGAGGTGGACGCGACCGTCAAGAGCTGCGCACTGGTCAACAGCGACAAGGGTGTCAACGTGTACTTCAACAAGCCCGTGGAGTTTCGCCCCTCGGAGCGCATCATTAGCATGATCCGTCACACACGTGTGCTCAACATTCGAGCAGAGCCCAACCTCTTCCCCTTGCCCGACTCGTTCGCCAAG
The DNA here is from genome assembly GCA_001662425.1 of Chlamydomonas sphaeroides. Lineage (NCBI taxonomy): Eukaryota > Viridiplantae > Chlorophyta > Chlorophyceae > Chlamydomonadales > Chlamydomonadaceae > Chlamydomonas > Chlamydomonas sphaeroides. Next base: position 65,682 of record BDDC01000031.1, read on the forward strand.
TACGACATCGCCGAGTTTATGAGATCTACGCTACCGCACGTGGCGGGGCACCTGCGAGTCCTGCGGCTCGACGGATCCCTGTTGCCGGTGGCGCTCGCGTCGGCAGGCCAGGAGTTGCTGAAGTCGCTGGAGACCCTGGAGATCACTGCCCACGTCGACACGACGACTCTGCAGGCACTGCAGGCGGCGCTCGCGGACGCGCCCAGGCTGCAGCACGTCGGGCTCCGCTTCTCTGAGGCGCCGTCCATCGTAGATCTGGAGCGCGTGCTCCAGGTCCTAAAAGACAACAACAGCATCACCTTGTCGCGCGTCATGCTTCAAGTGTGCCCGTCCATCACGCGCCGGGCAACCAAAGAATTTGGGGAGGTTGTCTACGTGGCGGACATTGGTCTACATGCCGACGCCACTGCTTTGTCCGCTATGTTCCGCTCTGTGGAGTCCCGTTTCCACGAGGACCTCACCGTGCTGAGCTTCGGCGTGCCGGCGGTCGACGGCGTGACAGAAGATGCCCCCGACCAGGCGGGCTGGTCGGTGCTGGCGGTGCGGCCGCTGCTCATCACGTCACCCTTCAAAGCCCTCACGATCCTGCAACTCCCGGGCCTGACGGATGCGCGCCAGCTCAGCAACCTCGAAGAGATGTGCCCCCTCCTTCGACACCTGGAGGCCAACTTTCTCGATGACGTCCCCGCGACTATGCCCGCGACGTTGAAGTGCATCGTCATCGCAAGCATCACCATCGACGGCGTCATTCGGGTCACTGGGCGACCACCAGGATTGCAAGTGGACTTCAGTGGATGTGACTACGCGGGAAGCGGCAAGTCCCTCGTGCTGAAGCTTACGGCGCAGGACATTACGAATGCCGGAGGAGAGTTCGTCCGTAAGATCGCGCGACCGGAGGTGCATGCATTCATGCAGAGAAAGTGCACCGGCATGTTCACGCTCATCGGGCCTGGCCGTCAACCCATCATCGACGACGCAGTTGTGCAAGCTATCGGCTCCTTCGACTATTCGGAGTTGTGGCTCTGCAAGATGACGCCGAGCCATGCTCTGATCGGGCAGGCACTGTTCGGGCGGACGTACGTCCTCACGACTCATGGGCTGCCGCAAGCGGATGCTTACGCCGTTTTGGATTTATTCTCAGATATGAATGCAATGCTGAATTTGAGTACGTCGGGAGTGCCTGCCGGTGTGGCTATCCGCGTCAACGCCGATGCGCGCCTGATCAAGGAAGATGGCAATGCAGAAGTCACGTTCACGGATGAGCTCGACGCCTAGAGGCATCCACATTCTTTATTTTTTTATTGTTTTTACTTGCAATGACTTGCAATGACTTGCAATGACTTGACCGAGTGTAACCAAAGCCTGGACCACCAACCTAGTGCGGCGTGTAGAAAACGTGGCGCAGCATATGCATATCCTGGTCAGTACCCATGTTGTTGCAAATCTCCTCAAACGTGTACTCGTCACTGATGGACATGATGAGGAAGACCATTGCGAAGATGCCGCACTCTGTGTTTTGAAACTGCCGACGCTCGTGGTTGTAGGTGAGCTCAAAGATACGATCTGTTACGGGCAGCTCTTTGAGGCAGCGCTCGTGTACGTGGACAAGCCACGACGCGATTTCTGGCGGTGGCGGACGGGCGACGGAATCGTAGTAGTAGACGCCGTACATTTTTTGTGCTGGGTCAAGCGACAGGACGCATGCGACCCAGTGCGATCCTGCCTGGTCATGGCGGTCCATGTTGAACACGTAGCCGACGTGGCGTCGGCCGCGTTCGAGGTGAAGCCTAAATTCCGGGTTGCACACACGGTGGCCGGCGTAGCAGTCGTCACCGGTGTCATTGAGAGTTGTTGCAAAGTCCCGAGAGTGTACGCCCGCAAAGAAGAACGACGTGTACGCTTCCGTGTACTGATTGATGACGCGCTCGATGTCGCTGGTGCTCAGCCACATGAATGGGTTGTGTTTCCAGGAACGCGGCATACGCGGACGAAAGAGCTTTCGCAGGTGCATGCGCAGGCTCGTGTGCTTACGACCGGTCAGGTGCTTGTGCTCGGCCCACGTGTGTGCATGCTGGGTCCCAAACTTCTCCTCCAGTCGGGTCAGGCACCGCGTGAGGTCGTCGCCGGAGGCGACCTTTGCCGTTTTCTGGCTGCGACATGGGACCCGCATGTAAGTGCACAGATTCACAATGTCTTTGCCAGTGAGACACGACTTTGTTGTTGCGTCGAGCTGACGCTTGGGTGAACAGGTCGACATCATAGCTTATTTTGTTGTTCAAAAGAGTATAGAGTTTACAGAGTTCATGTTCTCTTCACAATGGAAGTCAACGACCAGTTGCTCATGAACGGCAGGGCCGCACAGAAGATCTTGCTTGGTGGTCAGGAGAAAAGAGTAGGAGAGAGACCGCACACATTGGACTTCTCGGCGCTGGCGGGCGTGCTCAAGGAACACGAGGCAGCCATCGTGGCCGAAGCCAATGCCAAGCAGGCGCAGCAGGCCCGCCTCGATGCCTACACGGCCGTGCTCCGGGACACGCTCGCTGCGCTGCGCTGCGACTTTGACGACGAGTCGTGCGTCGATGATGCAGACGGCAAAGTATGATGTAGAGATATGTAGGTAAGCGAAAAAATGTACACGCCAGCAGAGTACTTGACCGTAAAGAACATCCAGCAGTGCGAGCAGATCTTCCAAAAGTACATGCATGACGTGCATCACATGCAGCTCGCGGGTGACACGCGCGTGCGACGCGCCATCTTTCGGATCATGACCGACGTGTCCAAGGCGCACAAGTCCATCCACAAGAAGCCCGCGGAGATCATGAGTCTCGACATGCGCGACCTGAACAACTTGACGCTCAACATTGCGCGCGACGTTTTCCTGGACCAGCGTAGTGCGAGTCCGCAGCGCCCCTCCAATCTCAAAGCGAATCCTGATCTTGACAGGCGCACAACGTTTGACATCATCGACCGAGAGCGCGAGTCCGAGACGGTGACCCCGGTGCTACAATCATTGGTGCCGCGACCGGTGGTGTCCAGCAATCTGCGCTCCGAAGATCATGATGGTCTCGAGCGAACTCTGGAGCGCATCCTTAGCGAACGCGCGCCGGCGCAGCCGCCTCTGCAGCAGGGCCAGCTGATAGCATCCGGCTCCCGCGATGACCCGCTGCCCGCCGACGACTTCAAGCAGCGCGTCGCGGACATGGAGAAGACCCGGTTCGACATCATGGATCGCATCAACGAGCTGCCGGTAGCGGATGTGACCGTGTCTGACGCGCAGGCCATCTACCGCGCGGGGCAGGCTGATGTCGACGAGTACCAGAGGTACATGGCCTCGCGCGCCACCGAGGAGCGCCCCGCGGGCACTGACACGCTCATCATCCCGCCATTCTTGTCGAGCACAAGCCGCATCGAGCGGTGCGTGACCATTGCGGGGTTTGACAGGAACTGGTTGGTTGATCATGGTCGGTACTCGTTCACGATCAATGTCAACGGCTACGACGCTGGCTGCCTGCAGTCCGCCTACCGGAACGTCGTCTCCATTAGTACCAGCTGCATCATTGTGCCCATGGACAACGCGCAACCGCGCGGCACCGGATGTACCACGGTTGCCGCGGCCACGCCTTGCAGCAGTGAGACGACATTTGCACACCCCTATCTGCTGCTGCACATCGACAACATGCAGCACAACGAGGGCACCAATGATTCCATCCGTAAAGCCATGACCGTCCTCCGCTTCGACACATCGTACCGCGCGCCCAACGGGCGTGGATACGTCATCCTGGTGCCCACGCACGGCGCTCAGGGCACCAAGACGTTCCATCCGAACCCGCTCGCGTCTTTAAACCACATGCGCATCTCGCTCGTCAAACCCAACGGCACGCTCCTCAGCAACGCTGTAGACGACTACAAGCTGCAGAAGATCGAATACGAAGCCTTCAACCGGCTCTACCTCAAGCTCGTGCTGGACAAGTACTGCAGCCGCAACGACTTCACAAAGGGCGATAGCGTGTACCTGCGTGGCTGCACGCTGGATTACTCGGGGTCCGTCCTGACCCCTGCAAACCGCGCGACAGCCGACGCGTTCATGCACTTTCTTAACCGTGCCGAGGGCCACGAGGTCGTCGAGGTGGGACAACCGAACGATAGCGGCTTCTATCGGACGTTCTACATTCTTGCGCCCGGCACGATCGACCAGGAGCAGGGCCGGGTGCAGCTCGACGACGACATGATCGCGCTTGTGCAGGCGGCCGCGCAGGATTACCCCCAGTCCACGACGCACGGTTCGGTGATCAATGCGTCGCTGCAGATGGTCATCTCCATGCGCATCACTCAGGCCGTGTCGGACCCCGTCAACGACATGCGCATCCAGAATGTCTAGGAATGTCTAGGAATGTCTAGGAATGTCTAGGAATGTCTAGGAATGTCTAGGAATAATCACAGAGGTGCCCCTGGTAATCGAATCGGGCAAGCACTGCCCGCATCTCCCGCTGCACGTCCGCTTGCAGGTGGCCATCCATCATGTCCCAGATGTCCTGCGGGTGCATGACGAGCGGGTTCGTTGATCCTTGCACACTCTCGATCATTGTGTTGAGGTCCTGCTCTAGTGGTGTGATGGGGTACATGTGGTGCCACAGCATGAGCGTCTCGGGGTGGAGCACCCGGCTCCACAGGGACGACGCGAGCAGAGGGCGCGAGGCCGCCACGTATGCCACGCTGCGTGCAATACGGCCGCGCACGCTCCGGTGGGGGACAAAGTATTTGTTTGCGAAGCTGTTCTTGAGAATGCGGCACGCATCATGTAGCTCGCTCGCCCGGACAATGCCGTGCAAGGGCGCTCCCGTGCATGGGTCGATGTGCGTCGTCGCGGTCGTCAGCAGGTCCCGGGCCGTTGTGGCAACCTCGTCGCCTGCCATGGGCAGGCAACCCCGGCGGCTGTTCAAGCGGCACGGGTAGAGGAGAAAGTTGTGCATGTCGGCATCCATGTCCGGATTGTGTTCTTTAAAAACGACCCGCGGAACAATGTGTTCAATGCTAATGGACTTTTGTTGGGGGTCAACGTAGCCGCTGCTCTTGTTCCTGTTCTTGTTGCTATGATGATGGTGATGGTGGTGATGATGGTGCCACTCGATGAACGTCGAGCGAGCACTCCGATAAGACTGCAGCCGCGTCATTTGTGTCTCACAATGCAATTGAACGGAAATGAAACGTAGAAATTGAATTGAATTGAAACGAAACCTATAAGTTGTATTTTACACTCGTGACAGCAAGGTTGAATCGAGGTGTTCCGCAGCGATGCCAGGGTGGAACACTATTTACTTTGCCGAGTGTATAGGAGGACTGAAGAGATGCTATCCCGCATAGACAATGAAGTTGCCAAGCGGCTGCAGCGCGCATGCAGCGTACACCCGGTGCACCGGGTGGCTCTCGAGGACATGCAGCGGCGTGGATGGACGTTCAGCGCCATGCTGGGCGTCTACCTAGACGCCGTCGCCGCAAAGAATCCAGGGGCGTTTCATAGCGTCTACCCCGAGGAAGACCTGTACGAGTACGTGGCCGTTCTGCGCAATTTCCTGTGGGGCGCAGGCAACGCACGTCTGCAGGCACTGGACCCGCGCGGAAGCCTCTTTTCCGCGCCTGGTGGTGAGCTCCTGCGAGTGACCAGGATCAGCGCTCCCCGGCAACATCAGCCCGCGGGAGTCCAGGTGCACCCGGTCCTGTACAACTACCTGTCATCGCTAGCCAAAGCGCGTACTACCCGTAGGAAACAGCGGGGGGGAGGGCAAGCGGTTGATGAGATCGACACACGGGGTGGCGGCACTTTTTGCGTCTACTACTACGCTGATGCTAAGGAACCCAAGTACTGCAAGGACGTCAAGGAGCTCGAGGCGACCTTTCCAAATACACTCTTTAAACGAAATCATGAGGCGGACGACATTGCGCTCGAGATTGAAGCGAACCGTCGTGTGCACGAATGGTTCACATCAGCTGCACCTTCACATGCGCACCACACGCCACTGGCTTACACATCACTGCACCCATCGACCAGTCACATCGTCATGAAAGATGAACAAACAACAACAAACAAAGAAAACAAAGAAAACAAAGAAAAATCATGGGTCGCTCTCCGTCGCTTCGAGGGAGATGTCCAGCACCTCATGACGACGAGTAGTGAACTCATGTCCGTGGCAAAGGCACTCCTCAGCGTCGTCAACGTCATCCACGACCATCACCATCTACATCTGCATATTAAACCCCACAACGTCCTGTTTGACATGCACAACGGGTCACGAGTGTTTGCCCTCGCCGACTTTGGAATCCTGGCGCCCATGGAGCATGTCCACAAGCGCTCCCTGGTTGCGGGCACGCACGGCTTCATGTCGCCGCTCATCTTCAACTCCCTGGCAGAGAGCAAGCGGCACCAGGGGCACGTGCACGCAACGTTCAAGGCAGTTGCGCGTGAGAGCCGCGGCATTCAATTAACCGATGAACAACTCGATGGCATCCTTTTGGCACAGCGCAGACAAATGTTTGAACCGGGTCTGCCCAGGGCGACTATTCAATCAGCACTCGTCAAGTTGGACCTCCATTCCATCGGGTTGACCCTCTACGACATCCTCTGTAGATCGCAGGGTCTCCTGATTGCTCCTGACGACCGCAAAATGTTCTTGCACTTGATTGATGGCCTTCTCTTCGACAGGTACAACACCTCGTCCCAGGCGTTGCAGACATGTGACCCAAAAAAAAGAACCGTGTAATCGTGTTAACCGAAAGTAATCGTGTTAAAAGTAAAGAAACGTCCGGGAAGATGTCTGCAGAAGATAAAGCTCTTGATCGCATCGACCGTGCTGTGGAACGCCGCTTTGTGGCCGCGGCGCGGTCACATGACACTGACCTGGCCGCGCATGCGGCCGACATTTGCCGATGTGGTTGGAGGTACACGCGCACGCTCGCCACCTACCTCAACACCGTTGCAAGTGATGAAGGGGTGACTGACATTGCGTACGTAAACACGCACCTGCTTCCCCCCGCTGAGCAGGATGCACATCGTCTCATCGCCTCTCTGGTGTTTGCGCCACCACAACAGCAGCACGCGCTCTTGCGACCCCTCGACCCCATGGGTACCCTCCTCGCCAAGCCGGGCTACGTGCTCTACGTGCGCAGCCGTGTCAATGACAAGAAGCAGCTGCACGCGCACCCGGAGCAGGTCGACTACATTCGGGGCCTGGGTTTGCGAAGGGTGACGGCCGATAAGACGGCCAACAAGAGCACCCGAAAGGCCATGTTGGAGGACATCAGAAGATCAAACAAGAAAAAGATGTTCGGTGGCGGAGATGGTCACGATGCAGAACTCGAAGACGAGGACGGCAACTGCTTCATCGGCAAGGGCAAACACGGTAGCTATGTCTTCATCCCAAGTGTCGAGTGCTTTAAAAAGATCATGCCGGCACTCATACCCCAACTTTCCATGAAAGAGGACATTGAGAAGCAGGTGTCCCTCTGCACGTGGTTGTACGCAGTTGGCCGCGACAAGGGCGTCGATTTCCCCGTGTGCGCGTCGCCTCGTCGCACGTTGAAGCGTCTACAGCACGACATTCTCCTCAAGACGAACAGTGACCCCGTTGACACCTTGGATGAGATCCGCGCAAATGCATGCGTTCACGAGTTTATGAACCGTCGCAACTTACTGTCGCTCACTCCTCTGCACGCAACCGTCAGCTCGGTCACGGTCCTCATCAATAAAGAAGGTGGCGCCGTGACAAAGTCGAACGGCACCGGCAAGTCCGGAACCGACACCAGCAGCACAAGGAAGTCTCCAAAGTCTCAAAAGTCTCAAAAGAAGGGACGCATGGCGACAACGGAGGCACTGGTCGCAAAGAGGACTCTCGTAGCGGTTAGGCGCATGCACGGAGATGTCAAGCGTCTGCCCATGACCGCGCAGCAAATTGCCGCAATGCTGCGCACGGTGCTCATCGTTCTCGGTGCTTTCCATGAGGAGGGATATCTGCACCTCGACATCAAGCCCATGAACATTTTGTATGAGCGCGACAAGAACAACGAGGGGACCCTCAAGTTTGCGCTGGCCGACTACGGCATTGTGGAAAAGATGACACGGATCAGGCGTGACATCATTCGCCATTCCTACAGCGGCACACCCGGATTCATGTCGCCGATCATCTTGGACGATGCGGATGACTCCAGGAACGAAGTTTACCCGATCTTTAGGAAAGTGGCTTTTCGCGTGCGAGGGGCAAACCCGTCCGATGAGGAGTTGCAAGCGGCCTTTGTCCGTGTCGCCAACGCCATCAAAGCAGCGCCCGAACACGACGAAGGCGTGCTGAGGACGCTCATGTCAAAGATCGATCTGCAATCAGTGGGCTTGACATTGTACGACCTGCTTGCACGTCAACAGAAGATCACGCAGGATGAAAAGGCCGCCTTTTACAGGATCATGCATGCTCTCCTGTTCCTCGATGACGAGAGCTGCTTTAGTGCCAAGGAAGCCATCACGCTGCTCGATGCAACCTTGAACTAGAACTCTAGAACTCTAGAAATCTTGAAATCTTGAAATCTAGAACTCTTGAAATCTTGAACTCTTGAAATCTTGACCTGAAAAATAATATCGATTCGTCTTTGTTGCGTCGCCTTTCTGTTCTCGTGTCTACATGAGGTGCTGATCGTCATCAGTTATGACCATTGGTCGCAGGAATGATTTGTTCATGCGCTTGTTCAACGTTTCATTCAACTTGGCCGATTCCATCTTGCCCCGTAGTGCAGCATGGTTGACCATGTTGTCAGTAAATGACTGCACATCCGCCGCCTTCGACACTAAGATCACGTCAGCCGAACGAGAATCATTCGGATTGACCATGTGTATGGCGCTGATCGCTTTGTTGATGCCCTGTCTCGTGAGCTTCTCGCCAGCACGATACTTTTTCGTAGCTGCGGCTGTTGCCAGGGTGACCTGCTTCTTGCCCGACATCTGCGTCTGCATCTGCATCTGCTCCTGTTGAGACATCCTCTTTCTGAGTCTTTCAGAGTCTTTCAGAGTCTTTTGAAGTCTATTAAAGTCGAGAAGTCGTCGCGAAGTCGTCGACTATGCCTCCGGACCTTCTGTCAATTTTTGAGCAGTTGGTCAACGCACAACTTTGTAGGATTTGAGTCTCTGGGATTTAGTCGTAGGGTTTAGGGTTGGTTTTTTTCCACTCGTATGCTTCATATGCTTTGTATGCTTCTTCGCAGAGTTCGGAGCAGAGTTTTTCGGATAGAACTTTGTAGGTGAGGTCGTAGAGAACTTTGTAGGTGAGATCGTCGTCGTTGGAGTCCCTGCAGCAGGAGAGATCGTGGAATTCGCCGAAGTCGCCGAAGTAGTAGTCAATAGTGTCGTCGAAGTCGTCGATGGAGTCGTCGATGGTGTCGTCGAAGTCGCCGAAGTAGTCGTCGATGGAGTCGTCGATGGAGTCGTCGATGGAGTCGTCGATGGAGTCGTCGATGGAGTCGTCGATGGAGTCGCCGAAGTAGTCGTCGATGTAGTAGTCGAAGTAGTAGTCGAAGTAGAAGTCGATGTAGTAGTCGAATTTAGGGGTGCTAATGAACTCACTGCGACATTGTCAGCAGCACACGATTGTATGAAACTCGTCACAAACACATCAAACATCTCAGCTACAAGCATCTCTTGATAGGTTTCAACCACTTGAGGGATGCTTGTCACTTTATCCATAAGGTATTCAACCTTCATTTGAGTTGTTATGCTCGCTTGTGCTTCTTCATGCTTTTTTCGGGTGTCATCATCTGCTGCTGCCAACGTCTCTGTGAAGAACTTGACAGCCCAACATGTGATAGCCGCCCGCGCAGCGACCATGATCTCGATCATGTCGGAGCGGAATGATGCCGCCTCCCCAACGTCTACCTGGCTATCCTGTTTGTGTTTGAGGACCAGATACTTTTCTAATGTAGCAACGGCCAGTTGCGATTTAGTAGCATCCAATGCAGAGATACGCTTCTCAAGTTGTGAGATGCGCTCATCAAAGCTTGTAAGCACTTGTTGTTGGGACGAGTCATTAGAAATCATGCACAAAAGGGGTAACCTGTACATCGCTCTCAAGACGAACACCACATCGATGAGGTCAACCGTTTCAGTCAGTGCGTATAGTTCGGTGTTGAACCGTTGCAGTCGCACGAGGCTCATGCCGCCAGTATCGGACAGCAGGTAAGTTTCCTTGACACTCCTCACCGTGAGCCAGGTAGCGGTTTTGTATCGGACATACAGGAGATCTTCCTTGGTATGATACTGTTTTTCGTCCTCGTCTTGGCATGCAAACAGACGTACAGGGTTCACCCCGGATGCCTCGACCTCTTCAATCGTGTCTTTGAGTAGCAGCAATCTGTAATGTGCAAGGAGATACATGAATGCATCCGCGACCATGAGTGTCATAGGCAGCAGCTCGTCTCCCTGTTTCGGGCTGCACTTCAGCACTGCCTGATAGTATGCATTTGTCTCTTCGGACACAGGGTGTATCGGCGAAGTAGTAGTCGGCGAACTAGTAGTGCTCGCAGTAGTACTCGACGAACTAGTAGTAGGCGAAGTAGAAATCGCAGTACTATTCGACGAAGTAGTAGTCGACGAAGTAGTAGTAGGCGAAGTAGTCGTCGGCGAAGTAGTCGTCGGCGAAGTAGTCGTCGGCGAAGTAGTAGTCGGCGGAGTACCGGGACTGCCATTCGCATTATTTACAGTACTAGGAGTCCCCCCAGGAGTCCCAGGAGTCCCCGTCACAGTACCAGGAGGAATCGCATTAGTATGATTATGATCATTAGTAGTCACAGACGCATGAGTCACACCGGGAATCACATTGGGAGTTGATGGAGCTGGAGCTGGAGCAGCAGGGGGTTTCCCCGAACCGAGACCTCCACTCCCGCCTCGCCCTTTAGCGGCGAGGACGCCGCCCACAATGACTATTGCGGCGATATTAGCCCCTACAATCGGCCCTATAATTTCCATACTGCCTAGATTTTTCGATTTCTTTACTTCTATACTACAATTTAGACCGTTCGGGTCCAACAAAGCTACTTCTATATTACAAAATGACGCTCTACCTCAGGGTCGCTCGATGGCTGTCGAATGATCGGGAACCGGTCATGCTTACCGATACTGTGAAAGTGCTACCGGATGACTTTGTTGGGTCGGCATTGTTTCGTGCTCAACAGGCGCTGTCAGCACAGCACGTGTATGCGTGGCTTGAGGTGCCCGTGCCGCCAGAGGACGCATGCGCGCTTGTGCATTTCGTATCTACAGTTATATGTGACCCCGCGTATGATCCCGTGACAGGTCTGGTGCAGCATGACGCACTGGTCTCTAGTGTCCTGGCATGTGCCGCCACCCAGCAGGATGGCAACGCTGCAGCAGGAGCGTTGAAGAAGTCAGGGGTGACAGGAGGGTTGACGTACCCCTCCGCTGCTGCCATGGTCACCGAGCTCTTCAAACGAAAGATCCTTGCGCGCATGGCCGTACGCTTGCACGGGCACGCATCAAAGAGCATGCCAAAGAATCCGTTCAACATCGTTGCTGGTACCACGAGTAGTACTAGTATCACGAGTAGTACTAGTACCACGAGTCTCAACAACCGGACGTTCCAAAGTTTCGTGTTGGCCAGTGCTCTGCGTGACGACCATCCAGTGCTCTGCGTGACGACCCTGGATGACGTGCGCACTCACCTGAAGCGCGAGCAAGTGCCTGATGAGGCCATGCGTCAGTGCCTGCAGCACTATTTTCCAGAGGCATACGTCGCTGTCCAACCGCAGCCTGTGACCAAGAGCGTTCAAGCCTCCGACCTTCCGTCACCCGACCTTCCGTCACCCGACCTTCCATCACCCGACATTCCGCCCCCCGACCTTGTACCAACGCCACTGCTGCGGGCGTGCCAGGTGCGTATCTACGATGTGACGCGATTCGCCAAGCAACCCTTGACGCGCATACAACCCGAGGCCTTCCGTGCGGCCTTCATGCGAGCGGCCTTACCCGATGAGTTCAAGGTGCTGCGCTACAATGACATCCAGCACGCTGTGACGCACTTTAGGATCTCGAGGGAGGTTCTGAACTCGCCATCTGCGGCGGCCACAGCGTGGAGCATGCCACGCGAGGAGCTGGTCCGTATCATCAAAACAAACCTGCGCAGCCGCCCGACCCATCATGGGACCATCTCGCAACAGATGACAGCGATAGGCATCAATGCATCTGGCCACTGGCACGTGTGTGTCAGCCGGCTCGACACCGGGGGGCTGCTCGTTGACGTGCACTTGCTGCGCGGCAGCACGCCCCTGCAGGACGCAGCCTCGCGATTCGCAGACATCAAGAACAAGGTCATCGACCCGCTGCTCGTGCTCTTCTCAGCCTCGGTGACAACCTGCTTCAACCCGTCGGAGTGGCATGCGAGTGCGATGGAGGGCGCACATCGCTTGCTGCACGCCACCATCTCTTGCGTCGCCAAGCTGCGCGATGACATCAACACGACTGCATTGAAGGCCGCCATCGCCGCACCCGAGATGAGCCCCTACTTTGACAACGTAGAGAGCATGGCGGGCGCCACCGTCGCACAATATCGTCGCACCAACGGCTACGAGAAGCTGTCGCCCGAACAACAGACGGTCCTGCTGAACATCTCCCTACCATCACGTGCGTTGCTGGGTATGCTTGTAAAGCGGCATCAGCTCGATCGCTTGGAGATCCAGGACCTCATGCGCCAGGTGTATGGCCGCATCGACCGGCAGGACGACGTGACAACGGAGCCCGTCTTCGTGATGTCCAAACCTGTCCTCAACGTGGGCGTGGCTGTGACTGTGCGTGGCGTGTCGGACCTGCGTGTCTGGCAGCGGGTCGTGCAGCTCGTGTGTGGCGCGGCTTCGACCGCGGCGGGCATGCTCGACCCAGGTGTCAAGGAGGAACAACCGCCCGAGGACGATGCTCTGATGAATGCAGATGCCGATGACTATTCGGGGGACATCCACATTGAAGAGCTTGACAGCGTGCTCGATGATGCACAGATCGTTGCGCCTCCCCCGTCAGATCCTGGCTCGCAAGAAGAATCAGGAGAAGGAGAGGCAGATGCCGCGATGCCCCCCGGGCGGTACGTCATCAACGAACTGCACCGAAGCGATCCCAAGTTGTTCAACACAGGCAATAAAGGAAAGCGTTACTCGCGGATCTGCGGGCACGTTGTCTATCGCCAACCCGTGCGCGTGAGTCCTGCCGACATCGAGCGCATCAACAAAGAGTACCCCGGGGCCCTGACCGGCGCAGTGGCGACGGGCAGCTCCGAGAGTACGGCCAGCGCAAACCGATATGTCTGCCCCAAAGTCTGGTGGCCCAAGAGCCGCATCGCAATGACGTCTGCGCAGTTCGAGGCGGCCGGTCGCAAGTGCCCTGTGCCCGGGATTCAGGAAGAGCCACTCGTCTTTGATGACGACTCCTACTGGCGCGGACGGGAGCGCCATCCGGGCCTACTGGACCCCAAGTACCATCCAGATGGGCTCTGCATGCCCTGCTGCTTCCTCAAGAGTAGTCGTGGACAGAAGAAGAAATGCAGGGGAAGTGCTGCGTTCAGCAATGAGGATCCCAAGGCGACCGAGGAGACAGCAGCAGCAGCAGCAGCAGTTACTACTACTACCATTACTACTACTACTACTACTGCAGCAGACCAGCACAAGACCAACTCCCGCTACATATACGGGGAGACGAGCATGCTACCCAAAGACCGCTACGGCTTCCTGCCGTCAGACCTGCACAACGCGCTCAACATCGGCAACACCTGCGACCCCACGCACATCACGCACCTGACGAACCGTACACGCTGCATCCTGCGCAAAGGGGTCGCAGCGGGTCCCAACAACATCTTCGAGGCGTTGACCACGTTGCTGGAGCTGAAGATCCGTGGCAGCGCGCTGCCTGGCTTCATCCGTCAACACCTGGACCCGGCGACGTTCCTCTCGCTGCACAGCGGGGACGTTGCGCGGCGGTTCCTGCCCCAGCTCATGCAGGTGGAGTTGGGGGATGCCGCGGTCGTGCAGGGCTTCACCGCGTGGTTCAGCGCTCTCCCAGCCGCATACATCATGGAGTTCGGGTTGCTGGATGTCAAAGGCGCCATCTCATCCGGCGCGTTCGCCAAAGCGGTCGCGCAAGGCAACCTACTGAGAGGCCAGCAGCAGCTGGTCATGCTCCGTTGCGTGCGCGAATTTGCGCTCTACATCTCCATGCAGCGATACCTCACCGCGATCTCGGTGGCGCGCACGCATCATCTGCTCCTCGACCTCGTCAATTGTGCACCCAAGTGGCTCAACCCTCAGGGGCTCTATGTAGTGGTCTTCGAGCGCACAGCACCGACGCACCCGTTTGCAGTGGTTTGTCCCGTGCAGGGCATCACGCCGAGCATGAGACCGAGCCCCAACACCCACGTGGCTTTTCTGGTGCACCACAACGACCAATATGAAGTGCTCGCATCGGTATCCGGCATGCGCGGCGGCGTCAAGGACAACTACTCCTTCAATGCCGTGCAGATGCCCAGCGTCTTTGCGGTCACGTCTTCCATAAACAAGACATGCGCGGGGCTGCAGCAGCATCAGAACGGAGCCGTGCGCGCTGCGTCGGTGACCCGAGCACTTCGCCATCTGGGCGAGCGCGTCACGCATGTAGTCGCGGATTACAAACTGCAGTGCATCGGTCTGTATATCGAAGGGCGTTCGTTGTATGTTCCGCTTCTTGAACCCGATAACATCCTGGCGTGCCGGGGATCCGGCGCCGGTGTCATGTATATCGACGCGGCGATCCGGCGCATCCGACATGCGGAGCAGGAGGAGCAGCGTGAACGAGACGTCGTTGGTTTGTTTGAGCGGCTGGCCGCCGTGCTCGGTGACCCTGCCTACAATGTGACGCGTATCATCAGTACGAACGGCGCGCGCTCCGTCGTGCTGGCGATGGGGCGAGTGAGCCCGCTGACCGTCAACGATGAAATGATCGAGCAGTACACCGTCTACCTGAACGCCTTTGTGAATGTCCCCTTTGACGACGAGCGCGTGCAGTACATCACCAAGCGCGCTGCCGAGGACCGCGTCGTCAGTGTGGCCGTGGACGCGTTCCTGACCCGTGTACAGCAGCATTCCAGCGTCGCGGTGAATATTAACAAGATAAGTGTGCACGCGCTTCCGTGGGACGTGCGGCACAGCTATGTCACTCTGATGTTCCGGCGGCTCATGCCCGCTGATCTTCAGCACCTGGCTGCCCAAGTCGCTGACCGCATGCTGCTCGGCGTGCGGAGGTCGGGTATCTCCAGCGCAGAATCCGTGGACCCGGGCATCATCTTTATCGATAACATTGACTCGCTGGAACGGCGGCTAGACTATGGAGAGATGCGAGACACCGGTATTCGCGGTCAAACGACCCCAACAAATGAAAACGACAGGGGTGGCCTTCCACGCACTAGCACTCGGGAGGAGCTCCCAAAGAACCTGTACACACTTGCCAAACGCGCGCTGGCGTCGGCAAGCAGCGGCGCAACAAATAGAGCTTCCGTGCTCAGCCAAGCGTCGACACGTGCACGTGCACTGTTCAGGGCACGCACGACGGGCACGCGGAACAGGATTGTTGGCACGGACGGCCGGACGCGCAGAGCCAACGGCGTCAAATTCGAGGTCATTGCTGTGCCTCTGACCGTGTCCATAGCTCTGGCCGTGCTGATGCAAGTGAACGCTGTGTTGCACCCCGGAGCACCTGTGAAGGAGGATACGCTCCGCAAGATCATCTCATCGTTGACC
Organism: Chlamydomonas sphaeroides; assembly: GCA_001662425.1. Classification (NCBI taxonomy): domain Eukaryota; kingdom Viridiplantae; phylum Chlorophyta; class Chlorophyceae; order Chlamydomonadales; family Chlamydomonadaceae; genus Chlamydomonas; species Chlamydomonas sphaeroides. Next base: position 81,480 of record BDDC01000031.1, read on the forward strand.
ACGCGAAACCCTGTGGATGCACTCGTGGCCATGGCGCGGTTCTTGGACGTGCCGGTTACCATCTACAATACCGCAAGTGATCAGTACACGTCACTGGTCGCCCCCCCTAAGCGATCTGGTCAATACGACGAAACGCTGGTCAAGGATGCTACTGACATTAGCACGGAGATTAGTAAGGTAGTAAGTAGTCAGGAGATGCAGTGGAGCCTCGTCATTTCTACACCAGTTCCCAAGGGTAACAGTGACATTCTCTTTGTACGTAAGCACTCGCGGCGCCACCCGGAGCTCTTCAGTGCGATGGTACCTCTGAATGAGCTGTCCGACCCTAGCGCTCGGATCACGCATACCCGGCGCACGCATGTAAAATAGAGCAACATAGCAACATAAGCGGTGTGCGTGCTGGCAAAAGGCCTCGCACGAGATAGGAACGTGAGATGCTCGTACAGGAGAACGGTGCGCGCAAGCGCAAACGCGATGGTGATGAGGAGGAGGAGGAGGGCCTCACCAAGCAGCGGTACACCAGGTACCTCGTCCGGATGTACGTCGACATGCCGAAGAGCATGACGGGTACCGAGCGTCATCGGATGATGACGTTGTCCTCGGCCGACTTGCACGCGGCGGCGTTGTCACCACGCATCAAGGACAAACTCATGGACTCCCTGGAGGAAGGATCTTTGAGCGCGGAGTTTGCAGTGTACCTTGAGGATGACACCTGGTCGGAGCTCGTGCGGCTCGTTGCTCAACTGCGCTCATCTCCTGTAACCACGGCTACGTTTTCACTCATCAACGACATGCCCCGGATCCGCTCGCTGGTCACCTTGCTGAGGCGCATCGTCACTCTGCCAACCGCGACCCGAGAACTAATACGCACCACATGTGCCACACGCATCCTGTACAGCCTTTGGTCCTTGGGAGAGACGTCGCTCAAGTACCTCTGTGCGTGCTGCACTGAAGCCAAGCAGCACCTGCGCATGAACAGCACGTTCACGTCCCTCTACGATGTCACATCGCAGCTGTTCAAGGACAACCAGCTCGTGCTGAGCGAATGGGATGCAGCGAAGATGGTTCACTTCGTCAGGGCGCACATGATCTTCCAGACCGCATGGGATCACAACCGGTTGCTATTCGAAAAGATGCGCCCCTTTCTCGCCGTGGCACCGCTCCGGTTCATAGACATCATCAAGCGCCAGGACGTCATGGTCGTGTCACCACACGACACTCTGTCCGTCATGGCGGATGTGACATTGCGGCTCGAACGCACAAACATCATCGGGTCGTCACGCCGGGCGCTCATGCGCGCCAGCGCCTCGACGTGGCGGGGCTGCCAGATCATGGAAGTGTCGATCCGAGGCGAGACGGGCTTCGGGGAAGGCCTGGTGCGCGAATGGATTGGCCTTCTGTCCAAGGAGGTCTTTCAGGAGCAGCCGCGGTTCTTTGCGCCGTGTGAGGCGTTTCCCAATCGCTTTCACCCCTCGCTCTGCCTGAGTTCATCAAGCGACCCCAATGATCGAGAGTTCTACAATTTTGTGGGTCGCGTCATGGGCGTGGCGGTCAAGCTCAAGATGCACACGGGCGTGCACCTCAGTCACACAGCCATTAAACTCATGACCAACCAACCCGTGGGCATGGACGACCTCCTGGAGGTGGACCCGGCGCTGTACCACACGTGCAGGAACATCTTGGAGGTCGATGACATGCAGGCCTTCGCCGCCATGAATCTGACGTTTGTGTCGACGCAACACGTGGCGCTGTTCCCGGGCGCGGAAGCGGTGACGGTGCCTTACGATGCGCGTAGGGAGTACGTGGACGTTCTGTGCATGGAGTACATCCTCCGCGCACGGGAATCTGCGATGCAAATGACGCGGGGCTTCATGCACGTCCTGAACACCGAGGACATGGACACCGCTCACTTGGCCCTGGCACTCATGTCGCCGGCCAGCATCAACGATTTGATTGGAGGACGACCCCACACCTCGGACTTATCCGTTGAGGAGTGGCGAACGCATGTCATCGTCGATGTCACCGGGGCCACTTCGGATGCGGAGGTCCAACGCTTGACACATGTGAGCGAATCCTTCTTCAGGATGCTGGAATCGATGTCGCAGCCGGAACGCCACGGCATCCTGACGTTTTGGACCGGACTCCACGCCCTGCCGAGCACGGGCTTTGCTGGACTGCGATGCAAGCTCCGGCTTTCGGTAGAGACATCGCCCACGGCGAGACTGCCATCGTCGCACACTTGCATTATGATGCTGGTCATCCCGGTATGTCCCATCAGAAACATAGAACAGGTCGACGTCATGGCCTCCATCTTCAAAGAGTTGATCGCCACCAAGTCGTTCCATGACGACGAGGACTCACTGTCGGACGATGCGTTCACAGATGTTGATGATTGGGAAGTATGAGGTATGAAAAAAAGACCTCGGAGCTCCGCGAGTAATATAGTCGTAATATAGTCAGAAACGAGCGAGCGAGAGATTAGATATCATGGTCGCGTACTTTGTGGTCACTGACCAGGGTCATCGAGAATACATGGAGGATAGACATGTCACCGGGAAGATCGGACAGTCGTCACATGTGGCGGCAGTCTTTGACGGTCACGGAGGAGACGAGCTGGCGCAGTTCTGTGCGATAGAGTTGATTGGACACTTGACGCGTGTTCTTGCGACGACGCCGCAGGGGCAGGAGGCCGTTGCTGTGCGAGAGGGGCTCAAGGGCCTGGATGATGTCGCAATGGAACGTATGCCGGGTGTCAAGTCCGGTACGACGGCGTGCGTGGCCGTAATACTGCCGCACGCCATCATCACTGTAAATCTGGGCGACTCGCGGGCGGTGTTGTTCAGTCGGGACGTATCTGCGGGTCAGGAGGGTGGCGGTGTCAATCACCGCCGCCGCATCGGCACGACGTATGAGCTGTCCCGGGACCATAAGCCCTCGGATCTCGGTGAGGCCGACCGCATTATGCGCTCCGGGGGGTTTGTAACGACGCCCGAGCAGGGTGACGGTGTGCATCGTGTGATGGGGCGTCTGAGTCTCTCTAGGGCCCTGGGGGACTGGAGCATGCGGCCATGGGTCTCCAACGAGCCAGAGATCACGATTTACAACCGCACACATCGTGACGAGTTCGTGCTCCTCGCGACGGACGGCGTCTGGGATGTCGTGTCATCCGAAGAGGCGGCGGCCGTAGTGAACCGCGTTCTGACGGTGACGGGCGGCAAGTACAATGCAGCGCTCCAAGCGCTCGTGTCGCTGTGTCGCGAACGGCGGTCGGGTGACAACATCACGGTGGTGCTCGTCCGCGTGGGGGCGCCCCGCATACTATGAAAAGGTGATTCTGAATTCTGAGAGCACAAATAAAGAAGGGACATATGTCGTCGTCGTTTCTGCAGCAGCCGTATCATGTGGACCTCTCTGATGAGGTCTTCAGGACGTTCCTCCCTCCCAAGGTCGCATCTGGTGCGTTCATTCCGGCGACGGATGAGCTGACATCATTGAGTCGAGAGTTTGAGTTCCCTGTGAACGCCGTGTCGCTCAAGGTTGACCAGCTGACGCGAGAGATCAACCGACGCGCTGCAGAGGCGGGTGCCCTGGCTCCGGACGTGCCGGAAGTGCCCTACCGCATGGTCCGGCTACAGATTCTCTCGACGTTTCGGGACCTCCAACGCGCTGCGGCAGTCGTGCACGCAGAGGCGTGGTATCACCGCTCGGGAAGGTCGAGCGGCAAGGTCGTGCGCGTTCAGGTGTGTCTGTACGCGTCAAAACCCTTTCTCCGCATGACCGCCGCCGATGTGGTCCGTCGCGAGCCGGAGGACCGCATGATCCTCATGGATGCCGGCAATGAGCCGTGGACAACTCAGTAAAATAGTCCAGTGCATTAATAAAACACTGAAATGCAAGCGGCAGCCGAGCATTATCAAACATTCGAGCTAGTGGACAAGGTCAAGCGCGAGGTCAAAGACAACACCGCGTTTCGACTGTCTGTCATCGGCGTGTGCCTCCTGTTTGTGGGACTGCTCATCAGCATCATCGGGCAGCTGGTCTTCACCGTCAAGGGCGGCGGCTCCTCAACGATCACGAGCTTCGTCGTCCTCAACATCATCGTCCTGGTATTCTACTTTGCATGCCTCGCGTTGGCGCTGTACGTCAACTACTGCGTCACACATGGGCGCTGTACGTCACTTGCGCTCGTACACGGCTTCTTCCTGCTCATCACCGGCGGCCTCTACATCGGCGTGTCTATTTTCCAGACAATTGTCACGCGGCGAGTTGCGCAAATCAAGGTCTAGTCCAAAGACATGTACGCATATAGAGAGAGTGGCGGGAGCAACAAACATCAGCAATTATGATTGTCGACGCGCAATACGAAAACGCAGGCAAGGCAACTAGAAATGTTGACAGCAGCTGCTGCAGAAAGCTGCCGCTCCCCCTGCTGCGGATGCTGCAGGGGCTGGTGTGCGGCACCGACATCAAGGCGAGCCTTGTATACGGGAGCTCTGAGCATTCACGGTACACCGTCCAACTGACCGGGTCGTGGCAGGAAGTCGTGTACGATTTGTTCCAGAAAGCCTTGTCTATCGACACCGCCAGTGTGCATCCAGAGCCCGACGCGGTGTGCTTCAAGGGCACCGAGTCGTGGAAGAGCATCCTGCTCAAGATGCAGCCCGCCAATAATGCCGACCCCGAAGAGGAGCAGTGTCACTGTGCGGTGTCGCAGGCGTGCCCGTCGGTGTCGCCCCGCTTCATCGTCGGTATGACGGTGATTGGCATCCGCATCTCATTCCTCGAATTTATCGAGGACGCCACGTCCATGTACCAGCTCTACAAGACGCGCTCCAACCGCCTGGATGATGACTTTTGCACGGCAGCATATGACGCAGTCACCCGGATGTGGCTGGACGCAAGGGTCATGCATTGCGACCTCCACATGAACAACATCCTGGTGTCCAAGACCTCTGGGCGATTGTACATCATCGACTATGGCATGGCCATCCGCATCCCCGACGACGCGCACTTGGCGCTTGTCGACGCCATCCGCACAACCGGCACGGACCCGGCGGTTGCCTTCCGCAGGCTGTGCAAGACGTATGCCAAGCGCGTACTCCTCAAACGGAGGTACCAAATTGATGGAGACGACGATTGGAACGATGATGCCACGTTCCTGGACACCGTTCGAAAATGCTGCAGGTCGTGCATGCGCCGTGCACAACAGCAGCAGCTGCTGGCGCAATTGATGCAAGATGAAGATGAAGTAGAAGTAGAAGTAGACGATGGAGATGGAGATGGAGATGACGTTCTTCAAACCCCGGCACCGCCATCAGTTGTGCTGTACTAGTATGTACTAGTATGAACGACCACAGTGTCTTGATACGGGAACTCAAAGACGTCCAGGCCCTGTTGCAATCCGCTGCACACGAGGGTCAACTTGAAGAGCTGCTGCGGTACATTGAAGGTCTTGTTGCAATGATTCCGGACATTAATGACATTCTCTCGCGCTGTCAGAAACGGGAGGTCGAAATGCGCGCCGAGATTGATAACCTGTCCGCGCAAAAGTTGGTCATCTGCCAACAACATACACACGTTGTAAGGTTTTTGCGCTCCCAGCATCAATCCGCCGCACGGCGAGCATGCTCTGCGATCAATGATGCGGCGAGGCTGCGCCATGTACTACGCAACACCATCTATGAGCGCGACGCCGTCATTAAAAAGTTGACTACAGAAACCGGTCATCAAGGTCAAGGTCATCAAGGTCAAGGTCATCAAGGTCAAGGTCATCAAGGTCAAGGTCATCAAGGTCAAGGTCATCATCTAGGTCAACTCGGAGAACAACTCGAAGAGCAACTTCAGAAATCCAGGGGCATAGCCATGGACAAGAGCCTCCGCAAGAGCTGGTCGCGTCGTGTGCGGGCCGCCGTACATCACATCCTTTTGAAAGTCACCAATCCCAAGAAGAAAGAAGAAATCAAGTGTCGTGTCGTGCAACAATATCCATGACGCCCTGGACAAACGTCTCAAGCTTGTACTTGCTCTTCGCGCGAAGTTTGACTTTCATGTGTTCGTGGATCGCTTCGATCGCGTTCCAATCGCTGAGGATGCGGTGGACAGCATCGTACTCATCTACATAAAAGCCCGGGTAGTCGCTGCCCAGTGCCTCCTCCAGTGCCGGGAGTCTGTTGACAACCAAGGGCGTGTTGCGCACAATGCACTCGATGACGGTGTTGACGGCCGAGCAATCCACGAGGTTCAGAAAGACGATGTTGCACGCCAGGAGGTCATCGTAGGCGCCATCGCTGAGCGTGGAAATGACGGTGACGCTCGCATCCGCCGCCTCCACCGCGGCCAGGAGCCCCTCCGTGTACTTGTTCTGTACTTTGTTGGAGCACCCAGGACGTGAGATGAGTTGCTGCTCGTGACACCCCGAAGACCCAGTAGCAGTCTCTTCTGCCGACAGCAGGCTGTGCCTCAGTGTGTCCATGAGACCAGGTATCTTGAAGTACTTGTCCATCTGTTTGCCGCGGATGGCAGCTTTGCGCAGGTTCAGGGGGTTGTCACGAGGCAGCGGCAGTGCGTAGATCGCATATGGGTTCCGCAACCACGCGCCGATCTGCACGACGCGCCGGGTCGCATTATTGCGGAATCGTTCCATGGTAAACGTGTTGTCGTCCACAAACTCCATGGGGTGTGTCAGAGTGTAGACCACCGGCGGGACCCCGCTGACCGGAGTGACGGTGACCAGCGCACCGCGCAGCTTTTGCGCCAGGTCCTCTGACAACACAATGAGGCCCTTGCACGATTCCAGTGATTCAATGAATGACGCATTCCGAAAGAGCTCGACGCAATTGAACTTGCTGTGCGACTCGTCAAACGTGTGGTGAACAAAGCCCACCCACGGGCGCTTGTACGGCAGGACGCCCGTGAGTTTCAGTGCATCGTGTCCCCAGTGGAAACTCCGGTCCACATACGTATCCACTGTGATCGCGCTGGCACGTGACATGTGACATGCGTCCATGTTCATGAGCCCTCCCACTGCATACGCCCACCCGCTGCGATGCACGCCGTTGTAGCTTTCACCGGGCAGAAAGTCAACGTCCATGAACTTGCGCGTCGTGACGACCGCGGTATCGAGGGTGGGGTAGTAATGCTCTTCGTTCCTGTCGTGCCTCTCTTGTTTCTCTCTGCAATGCTCTTGGTGTATGTACTCCATAGCCGCCTCGAGCGAAAAGTCGGCGCGTTGCATGTTGTTGGCCAGCCCCCATATGAACGGGCTGTCGATGTTGCGAGTGAGGCAGAAGCATATGAGGCGTGCCACGGCAACGGGGTCACGGCCGTTGGTATCTAACCTCGCCTCGGTTCCCGGCTCGACGATGAAAGCACTGTGCCCAAGGTACGACGCGAGTGCCTTGATGCACGACTGAATGGGGCACTGGCAGTTGGTCCCGACGTCACGCTGGAGTAGCTGTACGCGCTTCCTCTGCACGACCATGACCCTGGAGATCTTCTTGAAGTCCACGGGGGCCAGGAACGCTTGCAGACTTGCAGCCGTCGTGGCATTGCCGCGACCTACGAGTGCCGTACGCAGGCTCTTGACAAAGGTTGGTAACCGGAACTGCGCCAGTAAAAGCACGGCAAGCCGGTGGTCCGCTGCTAAGCGCGTCATCTTGGGCGTGCAAGAGATAATGACGGTGGGCTTGTTCAGGCACACCGCAAACGCCAAGGAATGATACCGCATGCACAACACTGCGTCTGCGCGCGTGCTGATGTGCTGGTAGATGCTCACTGGGCTGAATGTGCGCGGTCGGACTACTTGGACTCGCGAATTCGCAGAACTCGCAGAACTCGCAGAACTCGCAGAACTCGCAGAACTCGCAGAACTCGCAGAACTCGCAGAACTCGCTTCCAAGATGCGGTGCAGCTTGTCATTCACAATGTCATCGCACTCGTCTGGGTTCTGGACGTACTGGTTGAACGACATCAAGTGCACCTCCAGGACGCAAGAAAGATCCCTCTTTGCAATCTGCAGGATGCCATCCGCGATCGTCTGAAGAAGCAGCTCCCCGGCGTGTTCGTCTTTAATGAACACGGGCTGCGCCAGGCACACTGCGAGCACGCGTTTGTCCGCCGTTGTTGTCTTGTGATGAGGTGGTGGCAGTGGCGGCAGAATACGAGACATGACGAGGGCCGCGTCGGGGATGTACGAAACGTTGCGGCTGCCGATGGCGCCGCACGCGAGCTGGAAATCCTTGCGGCTACGCACAAAGACGTGGTCAAACAGATGCAAATAATGGAGATCAGCAGGGTACGGGATCCCGACGGATAGCGCGTAGATCGGTCGGGTGTAGTGGCGTAAGTACCGCGTTGCATTGCGCATGAAGTACGTGTTAATGACATCCCCGCCACCCACAACGACAAAGTCGTACTCTTCATTGAGGACGTCCTGTTTCACATCGTCCATGCATCGAAAAGTGAATTTTGTTGCAGAGAGGAGGTAAGGAATGACTAGTTTGTACAGCTCGTCCCCTGCATTGCCGCGATCGTAAAAGCCCAGCACCAACACATTTGTTGTGGCAGCGGCGATTGTTGCCATGGCGAGAGCATCTACATTCATTCCACAGCTTTCTCACTGTGCCCGGAATTTGAACCCCTGGCAAATTTTCCGTACAAAAACTACAACACAAGGAAAGAGATGGCAGACCTCATGGCCGTTTACGGCTCCTCCTATGGACAGAACACGAACAACAACACGCACGATGGAGGCGGTGGTGGCCTTGTTGGTGCACCCATACTTCGTGAAGACCCCCGTGGTCCCGGTGTGGGTCCCAGAAGTCCCGGTGTGGGTCCCAGAAGCCCCGGAGTGGGTCCCGGAGGCCCCGGAGTGGGTCCCGGAGGCCCCAGGAGTCCCGGAGTGGGTCCCGGAGGCCCCGGTGTGGGTCCCAGGAGTCCCGGAGTGGTTCCCAGGAGTCCGGGGGGCGCTGCACCCGCGGCTAGGTCGACACCCATCGCAATGGTCAGACAACAACAACAGCAGCAGCAGCAGCCTCAACTGCAGCAGCCTCAACTGCAGCAGCCTCAACTGCAGCAGCCTCAACTGCAACATCCTCAACACCAACATCCTCAACACCAGTATCCCACTGGGTATGACAGCCATGCCATGATGATGGAGGATGACGACGGAGGCGCCTCCTATTACTATGGAGCAACCCAGGCAGCGGTTCGGGCAGGGCAAGTTACTGGCAGCCCGGGAGTCGCTCCAGCTCTAGATCCTTCCGGAGTAGGTCTAGTTCCTGGAGTCGTGCCCCATCCGCCGAAGGGCAAGCGTTCTGTCAAGTTGCTCATCTTTGTCCTCATTATCCTGGTGGCACTGAGCGTGCATTCGGTGGCAGAGTACGTGTTCAGCTCGTTTGTGACGTCGGCACTATGGACACCCGACCGCGAGCTCTTCATGCGTGTCCTCTACCCCTGCGCTGCGGCGCTGACGCTGTGGGGTGTGCTGACATCGCACTACCACTCTTCAGATGCTTAAGTACTTAGAGAGGTTCTTAGAAAACAGTCATACGTGTGCGCTGCCTGCTGCCCATGCATTTATTGCGGTCTTTTTCCTTTGGAGTATCTTTCTGAACCGGAGTGTCCGCAGGTTGGCTTGGAATGATGACCTTGTTGATCTCTTTATCGACTCTGTCTTGGTTGCTGACTCCTTGGTTGCTGATAGACCCGGACCTGAATTGACGCCCCTCAAATTCTGTCATGAGCTTCAGCAAGATGTCGTTGGTGCCCTGCTGTGATGCAAGGAGTCTCTCCATAGTGTCCATGCGCCGCTGCGTGTGATCGAGCTCGCGCTTCATGTGGTCAAGCTCCAGCAGCAGCATTTCCCTGCTCCTGCCATGCTGCTCAAGCTCATCACCAGACGACTCCGGGGGCGCCACAGCGCGACGGTGATGATCGTGGCGCCGCACGTGTCGAGATATGTACGACGTCATATTTATCGTTTTCTTTCTTCTTTTGGTTGACGTATTTTACAGTCAACATCAGACGTGATTTGTTTTGAGGGGACTGCAACATCTACACCTACTTCGATCTCAGGTTCCACGCAGAAGATTTCATCATCCAACGTCGACTTCGTTGTGCGATGATCTTTATGGGCTTCGATGCGGTCGATGAGTACGTTGATGTTTGCGACCATCATGGAATCGTGTGCATACGTCACGGCCAGATTCTGAAGGCCGACCTCACAGGTGGACAAGTCAGTGTTCAAGCGTTCCAACGTCCACTGAGCCTCCGACGTCAGGTTACTCAGGCTACTCTTCTGCTTGCGGAGCGCGTTGCTGATCTTGACCGCCCTAGCGACGGTGTTTCTGATGTGCATGAGCGTGATGTCCCGCGAGTCCCCTTTGAGCCACCGGCGCCATTTCTGGAATTGATCGTTGCTGTCTAGCGCCAGCTGCCCCTTGCGCACACAGAGTTTCCCGTTCTTGGGGACCATGCCAATGATCTTGAGTGCGCCCAGTGTCGTGTCAACAAACTCCTCAGTGGCCATGATTATTATATCTTTCTTCTTTTACGGTCCTTCTTTGTCCACAGAGAGTCTCTCTTTCATGTCCCATCACATTTGTAGAAGTAGAGTATTATTGGTATTATAATTCGTTTGGTCGAAAACACATCGCCATGACTCACAACCACGACCTCGACCTCGATATGCTACACATGTACGCAACGCTTTGCCAATTGTCGTACAAGAGTCGCGATAACGCGCACTGTCTCTTGTCCACAAGCAAAGCAGCCAATAGGAAGAGTGTCGTACCCAACGTCAGCCAGCACATCACGATTGAGCCGTATGGAATTCAATTTGAGGATGATGAGAACGAGGCAGCGCGTGCAGCACCGTACGTACCGTTCCTCGTGTCCGCGGAGGTCGGTCAAGGCGGAAACAAGGAAACACTCAACGAACTAGTCATCGCATTTCGGGGCACCGACACCTTTCGCAAGCTGCTCCTCAGCATCGTCCCCGGAGAGACGCCGCTCACGATCCTCACGATCCGTCACGAAGAAAGATCGTCTCATGCACGGAACACCGAGGGTACAATGAGTACACAACAAGTGTGCGTGCACCGAGGGTACAATGAGTATTATAATACCTGTCTGCGCGACGCTGTCCTAGACGACGTCCTGTCCTACCTCCAGCAGAACCATTCGAACACCGAGAGTAGCTTGGCATCGCCTGTCCGGATCACAATGACAGGCCACAGTCTCGGAGGCGCTTGTGCGGCCATATGCGCGCTGGATGTGGCAACGATGCTGCGCGCCCCCGCCAATGGCCTGCGACCTGATACGTTTGACGTGGGCTGCGTGACGTTCGGGTCTCCCCCCATAGGCAATTCGCGTTTCACAGTTGAGTACGACGCCAAAGTGAAACGCTCACTGCGCGTCGTGAACGAGTGTGACCCGGCACCCCTCATCGACCGCATCGTCAAGAACAGGAACCACCACTCTCGACACCATCTCCCCATACCCGGCGGAGTGACACAGCACCCGCTGCACCAGCACGACATCACGATGTATGTGCGGAACATCGACGCGGTGCGCTCATCTCTGCGCACTACTACTCTGCGCAATAGAGGCGCGAATGGAGGACGACACGGCAGCAGTATGCTGCATAGAATATGAACAGAATGACGGTGGACGTCCACGATAGCCGCGTGTAAGCGCGGGCGGCCTCGTCCTTGCGCGTGGCTACACGCTCAATCCCGAAGAGCATGGCGGACTGCAGGATGACGGCAGCGAGGTACACGCCCAATCCGAACACGTGGAAGAGCCAGTGGCGGTAGTGCGTGAATTCCAGGATGTTCCGGGCGTCGGTCACTTCGTAGAAGAACTCCAGGACGGCGGGGCGCATGGAGAGCACGATGCGCGCCAGGAGGCAGACGAGCACGATGATGACCGATGTGAACGCGACGCGAGCGTAGGCGTACGTGTACGCGTAGAATGCGTAGAGCCAAACGACGCGCCCTGCGACGGACCTGGCGATGCGCTGACCGTCCGAGTCCGCGCGAGCGTTGAGGAATGTCGATGTCTTGTTCCACGAGATGGCGTGCCCCCGGGCCAGAAAAAGAAAGAAGAGAAACATGAAGAGCACCCACGTCAGCGCTTGAACATCTGGCGTGTACGGTGCTGCAGGAATCACTGTGGATGGTGGCATCTATCTCTTTTCTTCTCTCTCTCGCTAGCGATCTCTCTGCTCCTGCTCCAGATAATTGGAAGGCCGAGGAGACCCACCCAAGAAGACTTTTCACTGGTCAGAGTATCAACCACAAGAGAAGAATGTTGTCAGGTTCATCAACGCCTGCCGCCGCGGATGGAGGGATCGAGGATGTGCAGCGAGACATCCAGGCGCTCCAGAGTCGAATGACCGCCGTCACAGAGATTCAAAAGGCACTGCAGAACAGGACGCTGGCAGCGCCTCCCAAGATCACGAAGCGCAGCCAGCCCGCAACGGGCTCCAATGTGGACGACCGCACATTCTGGGATGCTTGTGACAAGTTTCTGGGACCAGACGCTACGCTGTTCTTCAGCACGATCGCCGGCATGAAGAAGCTCTTGCAGCCCAGCGATCAGTGGGGTCGCATCTACAGCTCGCTGGTAGACTACAGCAAGGGGTCGTCCGGCGCCTGTGCGACCAGTTCGCGCCTGCACGAGCGATACAGGGGGAGCTCGATCTTTGTAAACCACATACAGTCGCTGAACGAGATGGGTTGGCCGATGGATGAGCTTCAGGCGGTGCTCTCCTCCGGAGACGACAGCTTCTGCTCGGATAACGGCTACAACAAAAAGTGGCATGGCGAGCACAAGACGTGGGAAAAGTACCTGACGCACAAGGGTTTCAGTTTCTCCAAAGTGGCCCAGGAGGTGGCGCCTGTGATCGCGTTCCTCAACAAGCTCAAGACTGACTCCCCGGTACAGATCCTTGCAAACTGGGATACCCTGGCAGACATGCCGACGGCGCGCAAGACCATCGGCGAGACGCTCCTGTACATGGTCTCTGCCCACGACTCGTTCACGGACAAGCTGTCGCAGGACAACGTCAACGCCGTCAAGCAGGTGTACAATGAGGAGAACCTCATGAACGTCGTAGCGCTCGCGAATGCGTCGCGCGTGTCACAGGTCATCGAGTCGTACTACAACCAGAGGATCAAGAATAGCATCAACACCTTTCAGCGCTCCGATGCCAACTTGCGCACACGCCTGGATGAGCTGGCAAAGCGCATAGACGACATGATGGACAAGGCCAGCAAGGTCAACCTTTCGGCCAACGCCAACGAAGCCATCAAGACGATGCGGGACGCGCACACTCTCATGGTTGGTGCCCTCGACCTCATGCGCAAGGTGGTGCGTGAGGCGGGCATCTCTTCTAACAGTGCGCAAGGAGCCGCCGGAGCCGGCAGGGGTTCCGACACGAGCGCGCACGCGCTGTACGTATCGGGTTCCTCGTCGTACGGCGCCGCCGTCGCGGACATCACCCGACCCCTGCACACGACACTGTCCCAATTGACACCCAGCCCAAGCCCGGACGCAGGGCGCGTGATGACGTACGTGGATCTCATGAAGCAGCACCTGGGTGCCATCAACTCCAACCCGCTGCTCAAAGACCTGTACAACAACGCCAGCAACGCGGACAATTACGTTCGAGAGATCTTGAAGGACACCGGAAACCCATCATGCAACCGGCCCGCCGTGCGCAAAGCGTGTGCCATGGCAATGGCCAAGTACGTCAAGCAGACCAAGACGCTGCTGCGCCGCTTTGAGAGTCAGCAGCTCGAGTTCCTGACGCGGATCAACCGACGCGCGCTGGCGTATATGCTGTCGTGGGCGGCAGTGCTGCGCGAGGAGGACGCTCAGAGGAAGATTAATATGGACAACGACGTGCAGGGTAACATCCAGCTGTACTTCAAGTATTTCAGCGAGGCCGCCACGCGTGTCTCTATGATTTTGAGCAAGGCGGAGGAGGAGTCCCTCAAGATCTTTGCAAAGCCGGAACTCAGCATCCTGGGCGAGGACGAGCCCTTGATGGAGGAGGTCCAGAAGCAGGTGGACAGCCTCGAAGATGTGATCGCGAGCATGCGCATGAAGTTGACGCGCATGTACTCGCCGTTTGGAGGTGTCACCCTCATGGACACCATCACGGAACCCAAATTCTTGATCACGTATGCGATCAAATGTTTGCGCATGGTCCTGTTGTGGGCGTCACTGACGTTTGCAAAGAGCATCTTCATCTCGCTCTACAGGCAGCACGTCTACGCCAAGAATCAGCGCCCGCTGAATCCGGCATGGTTTGTCCTCATCTACACCGGCATCGACATGGGCTTCAATCTAGCGGTGTTGGTCCTGCTCTGGGCGCTCATGTTCATCTTCAAGACACGCCAGAACGCATTCCCCATCGATGGGGGCCTCATCAAAGCCGTCCTCGTCGACTACATCATCAGCACGATGCTGCTAGGGCTGCTTGCTTGGGTCATCGCCAGTGTCATCCACAGCAAAAAGTACTTTCGGTATCGCTTCGAGGGCGAGCGCGGCATCAACGCCATGAGTTCCATGATCCTTCGTGTGGGCATCAGTATCCTTGTCATACCGTTCTTCAAGATCCTTGACGCGTAGCATGAAACCGTGTCAGAAAGACCGTCATGAACGTCCGGAGTGCAACGTCCACAATGAGCCCCACCATGATGGCCAGCATGACAGGCCGCCAGCATGGCATGTGGCGCGCCTGCAGCGCGATGTGCTCTAGGGTCGCCACGAGCATGCTCAAGAGTACAATGGTGTTTACGTACACATCCTCCGGGATGAGGTTGTGCCTCGCACGGACGGTCGCGTACAGCACCATGCTGAGCGTGACAAGAAGGACGATGGGTCGTTTGCGGAACATGGCGGTCAGGAACAAAGTCAGGAGATAAAGAAGGAATAGGTCCGTCATTTTGCGTCGTCGGAGTATGATTGAGTACGTCACTGACGCGGGCGTCCTGCGCAGCATGTCCGCTTTATACTTTGCGGGTATGGACAGTGCCAACATCGCAGCCCGCCGCGGCCAGCACGCGCAGCAGCTGCACGACCGCTACGTGGCTGCGTTCCAGACGTCACGACCGCCAGCGTTGTTGGCGGCGGTCATCGAGCGTGCAGTTGAGACCGCCCAGCGGCACCTCTCTGCTTACCCGCGCATCGCAGCGGTGCTGCCTTGGAAGGTCGCCATCCTCAATACGTGGCACGACATTGAAGACGGATTCCCCCACACCCACGCAGACATCATCGTGCTGACCCTGGCGGCTCTGGCGATGTCCGAAGGCGACCTTGTCAGGCTGCTCATCCACGAAAAGGTCCACGTGTATCAGCGCATGTACCCCGCGGAGGTGCAGGTCCTGATTTTAAAGTACTGGGGCATGCGCATCCTGACGCTGGAGAGGAATGAAGTAAATCACCCCGGGGCGCGATGCAATCCCGACCTGTCCGCGTCAACTTATGGCAGCACCGCCGTACACTGTTACCAGCGCCTGCGACCCGGCGCACGCAGCCTCTCGGAGTCGTTTGTACACTGTCGAACACGAAAACGTCTTGACGATAAAGAGGAGAGTTACCTGGCCACCAAGTACGAGCACCCCTACGAGGCCATGGCGTACATGATTCCAAAGATCCTGGTAAGAAGAACCGAGGACGCTTGGAAGGAAGGAAGAGATTTCTTCATGACGCAGTTGCAACGGTGGATGACCATGTACCTCTAGGTCACAACTCGAAAGTCTCAAGTCAACTCGAAAATCTCAGGTCAACTCGAAAATCTCAGGTCAACTCGAAAATCTCAGGTCAACGCGCGCAAGTGAAGCCGGCTTTTTTGGAGGCGAACTGTAACCTCGTAACGATCGAACGTCACGAAAAGATGTCGTCACCGGATCCATATCAAGTTCTACGTCTGCCCAAAGATTTCACATTGGAGCAGCTCAAGAGCAACTACAAGAAGCTAGCCCTGCAATTGCACCCCGACAAGAACTTGGTGAGTACCGACGATGCCGCTGAGATTTTCAAGATCTTGACGCATTGCTACAAACTCCTTGTACAGGAATACGAGCGTCGACAGAGCGACCGGACGTTCTCGGAGCTGCGCGAGTCCTCGAAGAAGGAACAACAACAACGACAACAACAACAACAACAACAACAACAACAGTCATCGAGGGGTGGCAACGAAGCGTTGTTTGCAGCGGGCGATGGCAAGTTCGACCAGGACCGCTTCAATCAGTTCTTCTCCGAGCACCGTGTGAGCGACCCGGTGCATGATACGGGGTACGGAGATTGGCTGCGCAGCGAGGCACCCGTGGATCGCCCGACATCGTCCGCCGCCAAAGGAGCTGGGCATCGCATGCCTTGGAGGAAGGAATGCAAATCACTCCTCTTACACGTAGACGCGCTCACGCTGACCCGCAGCAGGTTGAACTACAGCGAGATGGGCGTAGACACGATCGATGACTTTTCGTTGCCGCAAGGTACAGGCAAGCGCATGGGGGCCACCGACCTGCGCGTGGCATATTCGGGTCCTCCACCTGAGGAGGAGGCCGTCGCCGCGCGTCCAAACTATCGCAACATCAACGAACTCGAGAAAGACCGCTCCAGCATGTCGTACCAGCTGAACGACGAGGACGCTCGAGCGTACGAGGCGTATACGCAGTGGCGAACCCAACAAGAGCAACTGCAACAGCACAACATCCTGCACACCGACAAACGTATCGAAACCGAGTACAGCAAGATCAGTAACCTGCTGCAGAATAGGAGGTAGGTAGGTAGGTAGGTAGGTAGGTAGGTAGGTAGGTAGGTAGGTAGGTAGGTAGGTAGGTAGGT
>BDDC01000031.1:98349-111295 GCA_001662425.1 Chlamydomonas sphaeroides
CGAAGGTAGGTAGGTACGAAGGTAGGTAGGTACGAAGGTAGGTAGGTACGAAGGTAGGAAGGTAGGTACGAAGAGATGAAGTAGAGGTAGAGACAAACAACAAAAGTACTGTTGTCAGATATTAATTATAGAAAGCATCATGGCGCACCTCTACTTTTCAAAACGGGAATCGCTCATGACCCTGTTTGATAAGCTGCAGTCTGACGAGCTCAAAGCATTTCAGTTTCTGCTGTCGTCACAAGAGCATTACACGTCGTCCCCGCAACCTGTGATGACGCTGCTGTCGCCAGATGGCAGGGATGTGTCGCGTGTCACCAAGCCAGCCGTTGTCAATGTCAACGACATGCGGCGGGACCTCGAGCGTGATGCGCGTGCCATTGTGTCCGAGTGTCTTGTGGCAGAACACGACGTGATAACGTGCGACCCGGCGGAGGTGGATGGGCGTCTCAAGATCTACTACGCGCTGCTCCAGGAGCTCAGTAACATCCTTCGGTGCTGGACGCTAACGACCATGTACCATGTGACGCTGAACCAGTACACCAACAAAGCTGAGCTCGAGAGCATTCAGCGCGAGCGCGAGCGATGCATTCAGCGGCGCACACATGCCGTCAGAGACCTTCTCGCGCAGAGAGGCAACAAGAAGGGGCGTGGAGCCGCCACCGAGTACGATGAGCAAACACAGCATCTGAAACAACTGACCGACGAAAAGACCTATGTTGAGCATCTCGACGTTCCCTATATTGTCAAGATGCTGCCAAAGACCATCAGAGGGTCTGTCGATCCTACGAGGAGCTTGGAAATGTCAGGTCGACGAGGTCGGCGAAGTCGGCGAGGTGAAAGACGAACTGAAAGCAAACATGAAAGCATTGTCCTGTCAGAGGAGGTAGAACATGGTCTTGGTCTTGGTCTGGAACGACAGGTAGAACAGCGAGAAGGCAAGAAAGAAGGCAAGAAAGAACCGAGCAGGCAACTGGAGAACCTGGCCCGAAATGGTAAGGTGCTTTCGCGACTACTCACGCGGAGCCAATGTCTCAAAAAGAAAAAGAGCGAACTTATGGCCATGCTACCAAACGTACCCGAAGATGCAAAACGCAAGCTTGTGAAAGGTGAGCTTTGCGACAAGGTTCTGACAACACATGCAGATGTCTCACAAGATCAAGGAGTTCCACAAGATCAAGGAGTTCCACAGGATCAGGGAGTTCCTCAAGATCAGGGAGTTCCTCAAGATCAGGGAGTTCCTCAAGATCAGGGAGTTCCTCAGGATCAGGGAGTTCCTCAGGATCAGGGAGTTCCTCAGGATCAGGGAGTTCCTCAGGATCAGGGAGTTCCTCAGGATCAGGGGGTTCCACAAGATCAGGGAGTTCCACAAGATCAGGGAGAAACAGGACAGGACCCTGACGTCAAAGTGATTGAGCTTACACCAGCGGTACCCCCTGCACGCGGGCGGCGCGTACCACAACAACCCCGACCTTAAGAACAAAAGGTCGTGTAGTAGGTATTTAAATGTAAATTAGGTAGATGTAGTGACACACAATGGGTGCCAGTCAAGGGCGCGAATTCCGTGAGGAGTTCACAGAGTTCATCCGCTCCAAAGTCAACGAACCCAAAACAAACGAGTACCTCCTGAAAGCGCTTGAAGCAATCGCGACATCTACCGGGATTCCCACGGTATCCATATCAGCGCTGACGGAGCGCGTCGCGCTCATGGCGTTGTGGTACACGGCGCACGCCGTCAACATCAAGTACAGGAGCCAGCATCATTCTGACCTCGTGACGCTGCTTGCTCTCCTCCCCGATGGAGGAGACGAGGGGCTGCCAGAAGAAGAAAGACAGAGAGAAATAGCGAGTCTGCTCGCTGTTGCAGCGGGGGAAGAAGAAACTGGCAAAACGAATCTTTCAAAGAAACTGGAGACTGCACTTGGCGCGCTGGAACTCATGGATGCCGAAGGGTCCGTGGGGAACCTGCCGGTCATGCTTGGAGAGATCGCGCACAAAGGACTGATGCCATCTGAAGTGTGGTCATGCGAAACCAAGGTCAACAGAGAGTTGCGCAGGATCTACGTGAACATCATTGACGAAGCGAGGGTGGCGAAGATGGGGGTTACAATAAAGTTTTTCAGTTTGACTACAGACATTTTACAACAATTTACAATGTACAGTTTCAACTCCTTCATAAAGTTCATGCGAGACTACAGCATCCTACCTGCGTTGCAAGAAGGACAACGAGGGGGGGCGGGAGAAGATCCTTCAAAAGAGTTGTTTCCGTGCCCATCCGTCACAGATCGCGGAACTGTCGATGTTGCAAAGCGACCCGACAAAGAACTCCTCTTGCACACAAAGAGAAAGCAACAAAAAAGCATCGACTACGCACACTCGTGGAAGAAGCAGGTGGGGGTCCTCATGCAAGTCCTCGTCACTCCTTCTCCTACAGCTCGTGCGTGAGGCTCCGCAGGAGTTCCAAGTCTTCTTGGTGTATCTCCTTGCCGACGAGGTGCTTGTGGATGATATTGTCGATGGCGAGAGCCATCTGATGTTTTGGGGTGTCGTTCTTTGCATTGTTTGGGTCTTCAAACATGACGTACATGTCCTGCATGCTCTTTACGATCTTCTGCATGCGACACATGAAAGACGTTTTCTCAGCGAGATTGATGTCGTCGACCGCGTGCTGTAGGCACTTGAGCCACGCGTCGAAATCGTCGCAGCACAGCGGCATGTGGCTGTGTACACGGTACAAGAACGCCGGCGCAGTCTCGAGTGTATGCGAGGCATCACAGAAGACGCTCGAGAACATGAAGCGAATCATGCCCAGATAGCATTGCTCATTGATCTTCGCAAAGTACTTGCCAATGGTTGGGTCGTGCGCTGCATAGTTCAGAAACGCCTTGGGCAGTTGCGCCAGATTGTAGACGTCGATATCCATTGACGCCTTACAATCTGTAAAGTTCCTTTTTTTAATGTGACATCAGTAAGGGGCTAAAAGCTTTACATGCACTTATGTATCTCTGTTACGCTCTTGCGGAGATCATTCATTGCTATTACTCTCTGTACCACAACTACTACTACTAGGCCGCGGGCTTGATGATGGACTCGATGATGGACTCATCATCCGAGGACTCGTCCCGGCGCTAATGACCGGGCTGATGATGCTGCAGCGCCGACGCCACCAGGACGTCGATGTTCGCCGTTTATGGCTCAGATCATTTTGGGGGTTTTTTCTCATCTGGGGTTCATCTCTTCCATCGGGTACCGTCTTGTACGTGTTGACACAAATGGAAGTGTTGAGAGAACTGCAGGGGTGCAGGGTGTTGAACGTCAGGCGCGTGCGCGACAGGAGACCACATGCGAATGCCTTTTGCAAGACGCACGCGGTACGCTTAGAGACGGTGCACGGCACTTGATAGACGTCGGGGATCGCAAGTAAGGACGCCTTTTTAGAGTTGACGCCCATGACGCCGTACTTGATGAGGTCGTGAACATAGAATCGGCGCATGTCATTGGTCTCGCGCAGGTAATATGGCAGAGCACTGCCAGCGGTGTCGAGTGTCTCGAGGTTGTCAGCGTACATGTGGCGCTTGATGCCGAACCTGCTGCGCACAGGGACCACGAAGCACGCGTAGCCAGAGGAGAGGTTCACGCGGTAACGGACGACCCGGGAGGACCCAGACAGGTCGATGTCAAAGAGCCCGAGTGACTCCTCGTAGAGCTCGCGCATAGCGCATGCCTCGGGGGTTTCCCCAGGGTCGCTTGCGCCGCCGGCGTCCACGTACTTGCCAGTTTTGCGATCGCGGAACAGGATGATGGCCAGGCCGGATTGAATGACACTATTATTGTTATCGGGACTTCGAGAGGCATAATGCTCCACGGGGATGACGCCGGCGCCCATGTGATGAGGTCGAGAGTACAGGTACAGGTACCCAGGTACACGTGTCCGTACTAAGGAACTAAAATGTTATGCCAGTTTTTATTTGACGACTTTGACTCAGTGGAGACTCAGGAAATATCTAAGACATGCGGTTGAAGAAGATGCGGGCAATGTAGAGGAGGAACATGATGAAGAAGACGAACATGGTGTACACGAAGACGAGGTTGTACGCGCGGTAGCGGACTTCAGTGGCGCCGAAGCACTCTTTCTTGATGAGGTTCACGTACAGCACACCGAAGAGCGAGACGGTGATGACGTGGGTGCACTGCATGAGGTTGAAGATGCCCTCGTTGAAGTTGAAGATGACAAAGTAGATGGGCATCAGGAGTGCACCCAGTAGGATCAGGGTGATGTCAACAACATTGGAAGCGAGGGCTTTCTCGCCCTGATGGATTTCTTGGAACGATGGAGACTTGATTGCCATTGTGATTGTGATCTACTCTCTGTATAGGAACAGTTTTGTAACTAAGACAGAAAAAATATTTATTGTCTACTCGATATGCAGTGAGTAATGGCGCAATATCATTATACCGCCCAGGGCGCGCTTCTTTCGACCGAGCATTTTGAAGAGATGCCCAGCAGCTCGGAACTCCAGTATCGTCAGAGAGACGGCCCCCAGTTCAGTGATGCGGACCTGGCGTCGCTGCTGTCGATGGATCCGAAGGCCGGCGGCGGCGCATCAACGGCGCAGGAGGCGGGGGCGCAGGCGGGGGCGCTCATGACGCCGTACATGTCCACGCAGGTCAACACAAACCTGTCGTCGCTCGTGTATCCTACCGTACCGAACATGGAGCTCGGCCTGCACGCGTCCTTGGGCAGCAACTTCAACATCAACGGCAATCTCATCACGCGCAACAACCCCGACCTGTCCCGGAGTTACTTTGGGCGCCTGGAGCCGTCCAACGGCGACATGTTTATCAGCGTGGGGGACTACCCCAGGTTCCGGTTGCTCAATGACAGCATCACGCTGCACCGCGACGCCCACTCGGTGCCCATGGTGTTCACGCCAGAGGACGATGGGCGCCATGCTTGCCTGCCGGACACCATGACCAACGATTTCAAGATCAAGTCCGTGGTGTACACCGCGGCTCACCCTAAAGCCTAATCCTCCGCCGCAGACAAAGTGATATAAGGCTTTGCCAGAACACCAGTAATAACAAGCACCGCACAAAGACACTCTCTCAAGACAACCCTCCAGAGCAAAAATGGCCACTACCAAGACCGCCGCCGATGTCGCGACCCCCGTTCCCGCTGCCGCCGCCGCCAAGTCGGCCAAGTCCCCTGCTGCTGCTCCTTCGTCGGCCAAGGCGGCGCCCCCTCCGACGGCTGCCGCTACCAAGGCCAAGGCCGCCAAGGCTGAGCCGGCAGCTCCTGTTGAAGCTCCCGCTGCTCCTGCTCAGGAGCTACCAGCAGCTGACCCTGTTGCCGAGGTGCCACTCGGTGACAAGATCACCAGCAACATCGCATCTCTCCTTGACAAGCTCACTGGTACGGAGTCGTCGTTTGTGTCGTTCTTCAAGGACATGAAGAACGAGCTCAAAGCCCTTCAAAAGGATGTCGCCAAGTTCCAGAAGGCCGCCGCCAGCAGCAAGCGCTCCAAGCGCGCCGCCGCCAGCAGTTCGAGCCCGGAGGATGCTGCACGCCGCAGCAGCGGCTTTCAGAAACCCACCGGCATCTCCGACCAGCTCGCCGACTTTCTAAACATTTCTCGCGGCACCCAGCTGCCCCGCATGGACGTGACGCGCAAAATCAACGAGTACATCAAGGTCAACAACCTGCAGGACCCCAATGACCGCCGCAAGATTCTCCCGGACGCCAAGCTGCACGCCCTTCTGGGCACGACTTCGGAGACGGTCGTGAGCTACTTCAACTACCAGGGCTTCCTCAAGGGCCACTTCATCAGCGCGGATGCCTCTGCTACTCCCGCTGCTGCGGCTGCGAGCCCCTAGCGGTCTTCTTCTCGAACTGAGCTCTTCCACTCTTAAATGAGCGCCGAATACTGGCACTCTGCCTCGAATCCAAAGATGCCAGGCGACACCTCTCCGCCGTTGATACACTTTTCATTGGCGTACTTTGATATGATTGTTTTTGTTGTTGTCGCAGCAGCTGTTGTTGTCGCAGCTGCTACTGCAACTGACGGAGAAGAGCTGGTGGTGCCAGGTGCTGGGCCTGCGCCGAACACGTACTCCAAAAGATCCTGGGGTACCCCTGACGGAGGAGCAGCAGGACCTGACTCCACGTGCTTTTCTTCTCGTGCACTTGGAATCAACGCCGGGTGCAGAATGACGTCGGGAGGAGGAGGAGACGACGATTGTTCAGGAGCAGGGGCAGGAGCAGGGGCAGGAGCAGAAGCAAAAATGCTGCTTTGCTGCGACGGAGCGGGCATGATCACTTTAAGGCTGCTACCGCTGTTGTGACTGTTGTGACTGTTGCTGCCGCAAGCTGCTGACTCTTGTTCGTGACGTGCTGCCCGGTCTTGGATAACCCTGATCAGCAGCATGTGTGCCACCACGACAAAGAGGGTAAAGACTAGGCTATTCTTGATTGCGACGGACAGCATCTCTCTGAAGTTGACAAAGAAGTATATAGGGTTCTTAGGTTGCTTTCACCGGAGATATTGTAAACCACATGCTGCACACAAGGGGGTACCGTGTGTCCAAGGCCGCGGTTTCGTCCCGCGAGTTGGACGCGCTGCGCAAGGAGCTCACCATGACACCGCTGAGTACCATGATGAGCAGCGGTGGCGGTTGTGGCTCGTCCTGTTCTTTCCCGATCTACGATGAGACATCTGCAGCCATCTACGTGCCGCGGTACTTTGGGTTGCAGCGCTTTGGAGCCCCCTCCAAGAACAACCTGGACCCCGGTGAACGCCGGGAGCAGCTCATTTTTAACGGCGGCTTACGCGAGGAGCAGCTCGCACCCATCCAAGCGTATCTGTCCGCGGTCGAGGACCCCCTGCGCATGGGCGGCATCATCTCTCTGTCGTGCGGCCAGGGCAAGACGGTGATCGCGCTAAACATCGTGACGCGCCTCAAGGTCAAGACGCTCATCATTGTGCACAAGGACTTTCTGCTGACGCAGTGGAAAGAGCGCATCGAGCAGTTTGTACCCGGCGCACGCGTCGGTCTCATCAAGGGCAAGGTCATCGACGTGCAAGACAAAGACATCGTCATGGCGTCGGTGCAGAGCCTCAGCATGAAGATGTACGACCCGCGCATCTTCACTGGCATTGGTCTGCTCGTCGTCGACGAGTGTCACCGCGTGGGCACGGAGATCTTTTCACGGGCACTGCGCAAACAGAGCTTCATGTACACTCTCGGTCTCTCCGCGACCGTGGTCCGCAAAGATGGCATGACCAAGGCGTTCGTGGCGTTCCTGGGCGACGTCGTGTTCAAGGGCGCGCACCGACAGGACGTCGTCACGGTCGTGCAGCACAGGTACTATGTGGAGGACGACGAGTACTGCCGTGAGGAGGTCATCGCCAGCATCGGCAAGCCCAACATATCGCGCATGGTCAACAACATCTGCCGCTACCCGCCGCGCAACGAGTTCATCGTGTCGACCCTGCAGCAAGTCCTCCAGCGTGAGCCCGACCGCAAGACGCTCGTCCTGAGCGACCGCAAGGAACAGCTGGCGCAGCTCTCCACCGGCCTCCAGCTCGCAGGCATCACGTGTGGGTACTACTACGGCGGACTCAAGCCTGCGCAGCTTGCCGAGTCAGAGACCAAGCAGGTGCTCCTGGCCACTTTCGCATACGCATCGGAGGGCATGGACTGCCGCGGGCTCGACACGCTCATCCTGGCATCCCCCAAGAGCGACATCGAACAGAGCTGCGGCCGCATCCTCCGCGAAAAGGCCGACGCACGCCGGCACACGCCGCTTGTGATCGATATCGTCGACGGCTTTTCCATGTTTGTGCGGCAAGGATCCAAGCGTTCCGCATATTACAAGAAGAACTCCTACGCAATCAAGCCGTCCCTAGAGGCTCTCTTCGGCGGCGGTTCCCATCGACGCAATGTGGCACACGGTCTCAAGGATGGCCCTGACAGTGACCACAGCGAGGAAGACGACGACAAAGTACATGGTGCAGGAACACTGCAAGAATACTGCTTCAGGACCCCTTGATGAGACGAGTCAACATATATTCAATCTCAGCAGAGAACATATATGAGATGAACAGAACGTGCGCGTACGATGCACAGGGGTCCTTAAGTTGTTCAAGAAGTCAAGGAGAAGTAGCAGTCGATCGAGGTCGTCAAGGAGTCGATCGAGGAGTAGTAGAAGACTTCTTTGCGCGAGAGGACCAAGTATGGGACCGGAACACGCGCTGGGCAAATGAGCAGAAGTTCCAGAGCGGCGCCGTGCTGTACACTATGAACGACCTGTACCGCCGAGAAAACTGCATGGCTTTCTGCGCCGCCACGGACGACTGCAAAGGCGTTGTCTACAACGATTCCCTGCATCAGTGCACGGTGCTGGGCGCTGTCTCTTCGACAATCACCAACGACACCAAGGCTTCTAGCTGGCTCAAGGAATGGAGCGTTGATGCGGACATCTCGGACAATGACATTGCAAACGGCAGTGTGTCGTACGACTCATTCGACGAATGCGCGGATGCCTGTTACAAGAAAGCGGCATGCACAGCTGCCGTTTACACCCCGCATAACCGCCAGTGCACGATGAAGTCGTCAGCCCGTGGTCAGGTCAGCCGTTCCGGGAGTTACGTGTGGACACGCGCGCCATCTGCCATACTGAACACCCCCAACCTCATGGCGTACTACACCGGCGAATCGTTCCAAGGGACGCAATGGATGGACTTGTCGCCGTTGAAGTACAATGCCACCGTCATGGGCAAGCCCATCGCCCAGGCCGATTCCAAGGTACTGCGTGGCCGCATGTTTGTCAACGGCGAGGCGGGTGACGGCATCAACTTCCCCGATGACATTTTACCACGCGACTACACGCTCTTCTACGTCGCTCGGTACTCGGGTGACGCCAAGGGGCGCATCTTTTCGGGAAAGACTAGGAATTGGCTCTCTGGCTTCCACGGCGGTAAGGCGGGTGTGGCGCACCACGAAAGGTGGATCACCAATGTCGAAGACTTGCACGGGAGCAGCTGGTTTGTCGGCACAGACCAAGGTGACTTGTACCGGTCAAACCGGAAAGTACGCAGCAAGGAAGCGCCAGGGAATCCCTCGCACGACAGCATAACGATCCAGAGCCTCTTTGGAGAACCGAGCGACTGGCAGGTGGCGTGCGTCATTGTTTACAACAGAAAGCTGACGTCGGCAGAGATCATAAAAATCGAGGATGAACTCGTAGACAACTATAATCTCTTTGTCGCCAGACCCGAACAGGGAGAGCTCGGCAATGGCGAGTACTTGCTGAGCACCACTGCAGAGACAGCGACGCTGTGGTCGCCTAATCGCAAGTTCTTCCTAACCGTACAGGGGGACGGCAACATCGTCCTCGTGCGTGCCAAGGACAACAAATTGTTCTGGGCCGCCAACTGGACAGATACGTGGAATCAGAACCCCTTGACAAACCCAGGTCCAGGGCCGTTCAAGTTTGTGCTCCAGTCACCGGATGGTAACCTCGTCTTGTACAACGGGGAAGCGCGGCCGCTCTGGGCAACCGGGGAGTTGGCGGGGTCTGCAAAGTTGCGCGTCACGGACTATGGGCGCTTCGAGGTCATCGACGCAAGCGGTGCGTTGAGGTTCTGGCGCCCATTTCAATGATGACGCAGAAAGTACACTCGGCAAAGTCAATAGTGTTCCACCCTGGCATCGCTGCGGAACACCTCGATTCAACCTTGCTTCACCGTGTATGACACCGGGTCGCCTACACCCTATCCTAGCACCGACGACCCGGCTCCCGGTCTGTCCTCTGCCGCTCCACCAGACAGACACGGGCGTCTTCGCTGGCTCCTGTTTCCCGGGATCATTTTGAAAAGAGAGGGCGAACGCTCTCGATCAGGTGTAACATTATTTGCTGTCACGAGTGTAAGAGTAAGAAGTAAAATAGTAAGTGATGGCTTCTTGCGCATACGACGTGCAAGGGTCCCTGGTGTGCTCCGGTCACGAAAAGACGGAGAAGAATAAGTACCGAGTTCAGGAGGACTTCTTTGCACGTGGCGACGAACTCTGGGACCGCCGAGTACGCTGGGGACAGTTCATCATCCCAGGGAACATCCTATACACCGTACCAGAGATCTACCGCAAGGAGAACTGCATGGCGTTCTGCGCCGGCATAGACGCGTGCGGCGCCGCCACATTCAACGACACGACCAACCAGTGCTTTCTCATGAAGGGTATGACGACGTCCAACGTCCTTCTCGACGCCCTCTCGGCAACATGGATCAAGGAATGGGCCGTTGACACGGATGTGTCTAGTGGCGATATCAGCCTCGCGCTCCCCAAGGTCTCTTTTGAGGCGTGTGCGGATTCCTGCTTCGGCAATGCGACCTGCCAGGCCGCCATCTACGTGCCAGACACGCGTATGTGCACGCACAAGGGCACCGCAGGTGATAAAGTGACAAAGTCAGGGAGTTACATGTGGACACGCGGGCCATCGGCCATCACGACGACTCCCGGGTTGGTCGGGTACTACACGGGCGAGTCGTTCCAGGATAATCAATGGAACGACCTGTCCCCGAGGGCCAACCACGCGCGTGTGGATAGTACCGGGGGGGCGCCGGTATCCATATCTGAGGGTAGCGCCCTGAGGGGTCGCCGGTTCGTGCGTGGTACCCCCAGGGAGCGGATCCTGTTCCCGACCGGCATTCTGCCGCCAAACTACACGCTTTTCCACGTCGCCAGGTACTCGGGTGCCAATAAAAAGCGCATCTTTACAGGCACCACGAACAATTGGTTGTCTGGTTTTTGGGGTGGAAAGGCTGGCGTGGCCCATCGTGACAAGGACTGGATCACATCTGATGCAGACCTTCATGGCACGTGTTGGGTCCTCAGCAGCGACCAACCGGATATGTACCGTTCAAACCGCCGAAACCGCACCACCAAGCGCCCCGTGCTGGATGCTGCCGTTTCTGATAACATGGCGATCAACAAAGTCCCAAACGATCCAGAGAACAGCGATTGGCAGGTGGCGTGCGTCATTGTCTACGACCGCAAGTTGACGCCCCTCGAGATCGAGCGCATCGAGGATGAGCTGGTCGCCACGTACAATCTCTACATGCCCAAGCCGAGCAGCGAGCTGGGCATCGGCGACTTCCTGCTGAGCGGCAACGCGGAGACCGCGCGTCTGTACTCCCCCAACCGCAAGTTTTACCTGGAGATGCAAGGCGACGCCAATTTGAGTGTGTATCGCAACCCGAATGACGGCGGGCCGGGCGTGTGGCACGCCAATTGGACAGACACCTGGAACCAGAACCCACTCCTCAACCCGGGTCCTGCACCGTACAGGTTGCAATTGACGCCACCCGATTCTCACCTCATGATCCTGAATGCCGATGGAAACCCCATCTGGCAGACGGGCGTCCTCCCGGGCTGCGCGGTGTTGCGCGTCACAGACGCCGGTCGGTTCGAGGTCGTCGATTCGACGGGCAAGGTCGTCTTTGTGCGACCCTACACGTAAATATAATTGTCACATTTTTCACTCGACAGAGTGTAACTGTATTGTGAGGATGATGACGTGTGCTTACGACGCGCAGGGTACCCTGCAATGCGTCCGACCAGAGAACGAAGCCGTGATCGAGGGGTTTGCCCGCGACGACGAGGTCTGGAACCAACAGACCAAGAACTCCGTGTGGGCAGACAAGACCAACGTCGCTGGAGGTACTTATGAAGTCATCTCCGGCATTTATCGCCAGGAGAACTGCATGGCGTTCTGCAAGAACATCGACCGGTGCAAGGGGACCGTGTATAACAGCCTCACGCGGCAGTGTGAGCTCAAGGACTCTGTGTCTTCCAATGTCTCCCCAGACCCCGAGACGACGCTGTGGCTAAAAGAGTGGACGCATAATCGTGGCATGCAGGGTAACGACATGGGCATCTCCTTCAAGGACATGGGAACATTTGATGCGTGCGCGGAGGCGTGCCGCATCGAAACCGACTGCCAGGCTGCCCTCTACGTGCCCGAGCGCCGCATGTGTACGTTGAAGTCGGGGACAAAAGATCAGGGACCGGGAGGTAACGCGAGTACACCCGGCTCGTATCTGTGGACCCGGGCGCCCTCCGCGATCCTGACGACACCCGGGCTCATGGCGTACTACACCGGGGAATCCTTCAACGGAGACCAGTGGAGCGACCTGTCTCCAGGCGGGAAGTACCACGCGCGTGTCCTCCGCGGAAGACCCACTGTGTCTATGTCTTCAGATAGCATGGGCGGGCGTAGCATCGTCACGGGAACGACCAACGACGTCATCCAATTTCCAAAAGAGATCTTACCACCCGTCTACACACTCTTCCATGTGACACGGTACACTCCGGGCTCTGCTAACAAAGGGCGCATCATCGCCGGCAGCACCAGGAACTGGCTCTCTGGCTTCTTTGGTGGCAGGTCGGGCGTGGCGTTTCACGAAGGCTGGCTCTCCTGGGAACAGGACCGACATGGGGACTGTTGGGTCCTGTCCACTGATCAGAATGCGCTCTATCGGTCAAACTTTCGTACGCGCACAGACGGCCCGGGCCCCGGGATGACCACATACGACAACATCATGATCAATTTGCACGGCGAGAAGAGCGACTGGCAGGTGGCCTGTGTCGTCGTCTATGGACGACGCCTCGAGATGGTCGAGATCCAAAAGATCGAGAGGGAGCTGGCAGAGACCTATAACCTCTTCATGGCGAGACCGGAACGTGGTGAGTTTGGGAACGGCGATTACATGATCAGTGGGACAGAGGAGACGGGTGTACTGTGGTCGCCCAACCGACAGTACAAACTAGTCCTGCAGAACGATGCAAATCTTGTCCTCTACAGCATCAAAGACGATAAGGGCGTCTGGGCTGCCAGCTGGACCGACACGTGGGGCCAGAACCCCACGGTGAACCCGGGACCCGGGCCGTA
>BDDC01000031.1:111751-163113 GCA_001662425.1 Chlamydomonas sphaeroides
CTCGAGGTCGTCGACTCCAATGGCGAAATCGTATTCGGACGACCTTGAGAGTACCTTCAGAATTTACTTGGTTGAGTGTATATCTCCAAAATAACGAGTAGCACAGCGAGAGTAGCACATGGATAACGCAAAAGCGTGTATGTACGATGTGCAGGGCGCACTGTGCTGTAGTGATACCCATGATACCAAGGAGATGTTCACACGTGACGATGACCCTTGGGACCGCTCCATCTGGTCGAACCACGATATTCAGGGTACCCCTCTGCTGACCATACCAGATGTGCATCGAAAAGAGAACTGTGTTGTGTTCTGTCAGGGCGTGGAGGATTGCAAGGGGGTCGTCTACAACCCCACCACAAACCATTGCATGTTGCGGAGTAGCATGACATCCGATGTAGCGCCTGACCCGTCGCTCCAGGTGTGGCTCAAGGAGTGGAAATCACACACAGACATTGCAGGTGGTGTCATCGAAGGCGGTAGTGACATCAATGCGGATACTTTTGAAGCGTGCGCCGAGGCGTGTCAAAATAACGGCACGTGTGTGGCAGCGGCCTATGTACCCGACGCAAAGACTTGCAACCTCAAGTCGACCGCAGAGGGACGCGTAGATCGTCCGGGGTACTACCTCTGGACACCTGGTCCGTCCATGATCGCAAATACACCCGACCTCGTTGCCTATTACACCGGGGAATCCTTTGTGCCCGGGACAGCACGGTGGATGGACCTGTCCGGGAACGGAAATCACGCAATCGCACAGGGCGCGCCGATGCCGATGCGTGATACCGCGCAGAGCCGCGTGTACGTCCAGGGTACGACGCGCGACTTCATACAGTTCCCACAAGCGATCTTGCCACCCGTGTACACACTCTTTCATGTAACACGCTATGTTCCGGGCTCTGCGAACAAAGGGCGCATCTTCACAGGACGGACAAGGAACTGGTTGTCCGGGTTTTTCGGCGGTAAATCGGGGGTGGTGTTCCACGAAGGGTGGCTCTCATGGGAACAAGATGTTCACGGGGACTGCTGGGTCCTGTCTACAGACCAGAATGGGCTCTATCGGTCGAACTTTCGTACACGCAAGGACGGCCCCGGTCCTGGGCATCCGACCTATGACAACCTCCTGATCCAGTCGCCCTATGGCGAGTGGAGTGATTGGCAGGTGGCATGCATCGCCGTGTACAGCCGGCACCTCGACATGCAAGAGATCATCGCGATCGAGAGAGAACTGGCTGCGACCTACAAACTCTTCATAGCAAGGCCAGATCGCGGCGAGTTCGGAAACGGCGACTACATGATCAGCGGTACAGAGGAAACGGGTGTGCTCTGGTCACCAAACAAGAAGTACTATCTGGTGCTGCAGAGCGATGCCAACCTCGTCCTCTACAGGACGGAGGGCAATGTGGGTGTCTGGGCTGCCAGCTGGACCGACACGTGGGGCCAGAACCCCACGGTGAACCCGGGACCCGGGCCGTACAAGCTCGTGCTGCACCCGCAGGATGCCCTGCTCGTCATCTACAATGCGCAGGGCCGGCCGCTGTGGGCCAACCGCGTGACGCCAGGGTGCGCCATACTGCGCGTCACAGACTACGGGCGCTTCGAGGTCGTCGATGCCAGCGGCGATGTCAAGTTCGGGCGGCCTTGAGAGAGTCGTAGTAGTATTTCTCCTGCAGAGAGAGAAAGAAAGAAGAATGACGAAGAGTTGTACGTACACTGCGCAAGGGCAACTAGATTGTTTTGACGACTGCTCCATCGTTGTTGAGACGTTTGCAAAGGGCGATAAGCCGTGGAATGCCAGCACACGTTGGTCGCAACGTGATCTTCAAGAGGGTACCATGTACACCATACCACATATGTACCGCAAGGAGAACTGCATGGCGCTGTGTGATGCCATAGATGTCTGCAAGGGCGTCGTTTACAACGGGGGAACCCGGCAGTGCGCGATCAAGAATTACCTGTCATCGAACATCGTATCAGATGCGACCTCGTCCATGTGGCTTAAAGACTGGATCATTGACACGGACCTGCCCGGTGGCGCCAATATTGACATGCCCGACATGTCCGCGGTCAACGACTTTGAGTCGTGCGCATCAGCGTGTGCGGGAAGGACCGCCTGCGTGGCCGCAGTGTACACCCCCGATAACGGCAAGTGCATACTGAAGTCCACTAGTGCAACACCGGTCGTCAAACCCGGGAGTTATGTGTGGACGCGCGCATCGTCGGTAGTGAAAACGCCGGACTCGATCATGCCCATATCCATTGTCGATATCACCAATTGGTACAAACGGATGACCTGGTTCAACCTGAACGATACACAACCGTGGCGGATCTTGAAAGCCGGTACGGATCCGTATGTGCAGTTACAGCTTGCTCGGAACGGCGCGGGAAGCTCGCTGTGCAAACTCTTCAACAACATCCGGCTCCAAGACTTTGCGACCAGCGATATCAACTTTGAGCTGTACATCGGCAGCCCTAGCGAGGGGGACGCCATGTGGTTCTCAATGGGCAATGATGTATCGCAGGTGACTCAGTACGAGGCCGAATTCACCACTACGACCGGGTACCAAGTCATCTTTGCGATCTCACCATTACAACCGCCTGGCATCTACGTCATGAAGAATCGAAGCAGCGGGTCCAATCAAAAGATCGCGTTCTATCCCACAACGTTCACGCGGCTCGAATGGGTACCCGTGCGCATCCTGTACACCAAGGGCACCAGCAAGACGTGGCGCATTTACTTGGCGAATACGCTCGTCTTATCCATTGATGATGCGAACAATGCGACATGGCGCCAGACCTCGGGCATGGCCTGGGGCTTCAACGCTCGCACGGGGGCATCGTCCGCAGACTTATTCATCCGTTCGGTGAGCGTCGTGAGCACGCATGATGCACCGACTCGATGATGACGAAAAATGACAATGTCGACTTCAAAATCAGAAGTTGCGGACCTTCGAATGTGCCCAACGTGCCTTCACAGGCGGCGGCGTCTTGCACGGGTTGTAGAGTCGCGGTGTGCGCACGGGTGTGCAGTACCCCTCATCCGACGAGGTGTCGTCGACTTTGCAGGTCTTGATTTTGAGCGTCTTGTTTGTAATCTTGAGGTTGTCAAAGATGTTTGCGATCCTGTCCACTTCCTCGTGATCTTTGTCGTCAACTTCCTCGTGATCTTTCTCGTGAACCTCTTCGTGATCCTCCTCGTGATCTTTCACGTCTTTCTTGGACATCTCCTTCTCCAGGACACTGAGCCGGAGCCACAGCTCTGCTGCGAAGCGGGTCATCTTGGGGGTTCTGTTGAAGCCTTGGACGCGCGGTGTTGATGCGTCGGCCATCGTAGCTATGGCCTTTAAAAGTCCTCTCCTGAGACGTATTCAATTTTTTGCATCTACTTATGGGGTACGCATGGGTCTCTGGGGGGGTACGGATGGTACGCTGGGGACTCCTATATATAGTCCTCAAATGACTTCATTATCATACAACAAGTACCAGACGCGCAGCCGGCTTGTCCTGCCGTTTCGGTGTGCTCGCCCTATGACCTGCCGCTCCACCTCTGTGTCAAACTTGTGCAACATGATGATGTCGGTTGTTGCTTCTAGATTAATGCCACACCCGTAGTTACTGGGGTTCACTAGGAGGACATCCAAGAAAGCGGATGTCGGAGTCGGAGTCGGAGTCGGACGGACATTGTTGTACGCCTTTATCACCGCCGCGATCTGGCGATGGTTACCGCGCATGAATGAGTAGCGCAGCTCTAGGATATCGAGCACACTGCTCAACTGCACGAGGCCACGTTCAGATGTTGAAAAGATCAAGAATTTATCGCCGGGCTGCCGTGTGCGCAGGATGACCTCCAGGTTAGCGGCCTTGGAGTTTTGGTCAGAAAGCTGCAACGTCCGCGACGCCCCATGTTCACATGCCCCCCCTAAAGGAAGATCTACGGATGAGACCACCAGCAGGTTGGTGACGTGCAGGGGAGACTTGCACATCGGGCAGGAGGCAGCGTGCGAAGTGATCCAGGTGATGATGCAGCGCAGGCAGTACGCGTTGCTGCAGCACGGCGCCACGCTTTTGGCCACAATGTCGTCGTAGCAGATGCAGCACGTGGTACTACTGTTGACGCGCACGCGGATCGCTTCGATCTTTGCCTGAAGCTCATGCTGCCGCCCTGCATCCTCGGCGTCAAGCGACCCGAGGAGTCGCGCGTACTTGTCGATCAGCAGAGCCACGATGCTGTCCTCGTTGCCCTTGTTCATGCGGTTGATGCATTGGATGGCCAAGTCAACGTTGCCGGCATTCAGGTGCCGTATGATGAGCTGGTCCGCGAGACCGTGCAGGATGTTGATGGCTCGCGGGGTCTGGCAGCGCACGACATGGCATTCCATCGGCGAGAGCCCCATGCTGCTCTCCACGAACGCGTCCTTGTTCTTGACCACCACCGCGCGCAGCATCGGCGCGGGCATGGAATACGAGAGCTGCAGGAACAGCGTCTTGACGTATCCCATGCTGCGGATGCCCGTCGCGCTCCAGATGTGCCGGTTGACACGCGAGTTCCAGTTGCCGTATCCCCGTGGATTGATCAGGTTGGCATAGGATGCTGTAATAAACCATGTGAACGCCGTTTCGGGTTTCACGCACCCGGGCAGGTTCATGTTGTCGACCTCGTCAAAAAAGACGCGATTGAACTTGATGTTCCTAGAATTTGTGCACGTCACCAGGCGGTTGTAGTAGGTGCTCGTGCACAGGATGATGTCCAGCGCGTCCACGGCGTCCACAACGTTCGCCATGATGGAGCGCAGCGTCTTGAGCGAGCGCACCGTGATCGTCCGGAGATGCGGACAGAATCGGGCTATGTACGTCTCCCATTGGATCACGAGGTTGTGCGGTATGACGATGAGGTTCGCGTTGGTGTGCACCGTCGGGTCGTGCATTGAGATGTGTACATGGTTCATTCCGTAGGTGTTCATGATCGGCATGTTCGACGTGACCTTGCCAGAGCATGCGAGTGCCAGCGCGACAAACGACTTTCCGGCGCCGGCGCGATCTCCGATAATACCGAGCCGCGTAGAGAACACGTCGCCCGGGCCGACCCGTGGGTCGAGCTGCTGCCGCAGCGTGGGAAAGTGCGCGTCCAGCGAGAGCGGCTGGCGCTCATAGAGCAGGCATCGATGCAGCAGGGTCAGCTGGTGGCGCTTTAAGACAAATAGGGACCCTGGCGGCTGGGGGGCACGCTCGTTTCCTTCTCCGAGTTCTTCGACGAGTTGCGACATAATCACGTGTTGTCCTCCTAAGAAGAGAGGGCTTCTTCTTCTTACTTCATTTCGAGAAAGTTTCATTGCATGCAACCCCTCAAATACCTAGCAACGGCATGAGCCGCATGGCCACATCGTGATCTGTGAGAAACGGAAGGTACACCGGCACCTGCTCGCGCGCCCAGGAACCCACATCGTAGAACTCGCGCCACCGCTGACGCCGCGGTCGCATGTTGCTCTGGTACACTGCCCGCGGCCACTCTGTAGCGCTCACATTCAGCGCGTTGCCGTCGCTCACTCGCTTGCAATACTCGCGGTACTTGGAGAACCCCAAGAGACTCCGTGCACTGTCAAGCAGAGCCGTCCACGCCTGCCGCATGTACCTTGCAACGAACATGATGCCGCCGCCCCCGGTCTGCCTGCGACCCGTCTCGTAATCGCTCGACGGGTCGCCCGCGCACGCGTAGCGCAGCAAGCGGGGGGTGATGTCTCGCACGGTCACCATGTTATCGTACAGACTCATCTGTGCCTCGATCAATAGCAGCTTGCCCAGGCCGTCCGGACGGGGCCTTTGGTCTGTGAAGTCGTAGAGACTCGGTAGCACGTATTTCCGACAGAGACAGGGTATGTACTGGTCGAAGCCCTTCATAGCGTACTTGAAGGTGCGGAGGACGCTGGCCGCACCCCAGCCATCAATGTCCACGATGTTGACGGACAGCGCCACCGCGTAGAACCAGCACGGCAGCGCCACGGCAATAAGGTCGTTGACACTGTCGTGATTCCTCTGGGACATGACGGCCACTCTGCACGGCTGGTTGTCAAACGTCAGCAGGATGTGCGTCACGTCATCGTACAAACGCAGGATAACCTGCACCACTCGTTTGCGCTTCTTCTTGTTTTCGCTGTCCTCTTCGTCGTGGTCTTCGTCTACCAGGAACGATACGGCGTGTTGGGTCTGAACCAGGTACTCGACGCCCGGGAATGTCGCAATGTAGTCGAGGATCTCTCGCGCGCGTTCGACACCGCACGACACCACGTACATGTCAATGTCGGACGGCGCGCCGACGCCGTGAACAGTTGCGTAGAGCGCCGCGCCGCCGGCGACTACGAGGTTGTCCTGGAAACGGGAGAGCCAGTCGCGCACAAAGGCAGGGAGGTCCACCTCTTCACGAAGCGCCTTGGGTGGTGGCGGCGCCAGCTGCGGGAAGAGCCATTGGTCGTCGCGGGTCTTCGCCCCTTCGCAGGTGCTCATCACGGTTGCAAAGTTGTCCAACGTCACCCGGAGACACTGATCAGCCGCATTATTTCCTGCGCGTCGCCCGTCGAGGGCAATCCGCATGGCGTGCATGGAGACCCCAAAGCCTGGAAATGTCTGTTCAATGTCCATATATCGCAGCACAGGACCCAGGGGGCGAAAGGCTCGCAGATAGGCCGCCGGCACTCCTAGGAAGTCGGCGAGTTCCAGAATGTTATACACGACGGACACTTCCGGGAAGTGTCTCGTGACGCCGTGCGTTGCCGCGTAGACGAGTTCCTCAAATGTTTCCAGATCCGACAGCGGGACCGCGATGCAGATCTTCAGAGGCAGATCCTCAAAGGCGTTCATGAGGAACGGCTCAAAGTAGTGCATCTTTGAGATGATGCGCAGTGTCACCTCATCCGCGACGTCAAAGTTCTCTTTGTCGTCTTTGAACGTCACACACACGCCACGGGCGAGCATGTGTAGCATTTGCTCGTTCGTGATGTAACAATCGCCCGGCTCCACCACTGCAGCCGGCCCCAAGAGCCTGGGCCGGGCCACGGTCATGAGCAATCTGTCTGGGATGACAGGGATCGGCGTCGACCACAGCGGTCGGATCCATGACTTGTCGGAACTGGGTGCCACGACGACAAACCCCGAGGTGCCCGTAGCGCACTGGGATTTGAAGTCGACCCCTTTCTCGCGCTGCGCGGGCCCGTCAAAGTAGCCGTCGACGTCGGCGCGCTCGGACCGAATAAAGTAGTAGTGTCGGCCGTTGCGCGTGGCCGCGGTCGGGACGATGGTCAGCTCCGGGAACTCGACTTCCAGGGCGTCGGCGCGCGCGACACTGTCAACGTCCACGACGCAGATGTCATGCAGCAGGACCCCGACGTCCATCCGTGCAAGAAAAGCACCGGTCTTGCCCACAGCGTTTTCCAGGTTGCCCCACGACCATTGGCCGTTGGAGTGGGCAAACTTGGGGTGCTTTTTACCCTTGTCGCATAGGGTCAGCACGTCCCGATGATAGTACGTCCGCAGAAAGTTGTGCAACTCCACGAACGTCGAGTACGCTGTGTCACTCGCCATCCTCCATGTGCCATCCTAGTATCCCCAACGGCCCGGGCACGCTGCTTATGTTGAAATACAAACTGAACAACTATATGCTGATGCCGTCCCGATACTCGAACGAAGTGACGATGGTCCCGCTCATGCTGCCGTTGACGTCTAGGATCTGCTCGATGACGCCTGATGAAAACCTTTGCGGCGCTCCAGGCGGGAGCGTCGCCTTGATCTGCATACGGGCGAGGGGTTCACTGGTGAACGTCAACGCGTAACTCGCGGGCGCTTCCTGCCGTGCAAAGTGATACAACCGTGCCATGAACACGACCTTCAAGATCCCTGTCAACTCGGGCGGGTACGCCTCTTTGGATAGATCGAGCGCCTTGAGAGCGTCGCGCCAGGTACGTACCGAGAGGTCCTCGAGGACCTCCGCCTTGCGTAGAATGCTGTTCTCCACGAGCTCCCACGTGGCCTTGCTGCGTGCGTCATTGACCTTGTCAACGACCTTTGTCCAGAAATCCAGCGACATGTCGGTTGCTTTGACAAATGCGTCTGCCGCTGTGGTGCCGTGCGTCTGTGCAGCAGCCATGGCGTACACGCGTAGAAGCGATGCATGCTCGCTGAAATGGCCGGCCGACCCAGACACCAGCAGCGCAGGTGCGACTTTTGCCGGTGCGAGTTTTGGTTGTTGCTGCTTGGATACAGGATAGAGCGTAGACGTATCCTGTGACAGGGACTCGACAATGCAGGCGAGGGCAAACGCGTCGTCCGCGACGTCGTTCAGTGCACCAAGCGCGTACACGAGCGCCGACCACGGGGAGAGCTTGGCACCAGTCACGATCGAGTAGAGCAGGGTTCCGAAGGGCGTCAGCGCACCGTTGAATGCCGCGGATATGTCAGAGAGTTCATAGAACGTCAGGGAACGGAGCGGCCACTTGACGTCGTAGTAGTGAAGTGCGCCTTCCGGCTTGCTGGCAGTGCGCACGTCGATGATGCGATAAAAGTGCATGAACGCTAGTGCACTGGACACCTGCTCGATCGTTGGGGGTGTGAGAAGCTCCTGGCACGCGGCAACCACACCCTTGACATCGTTCCTGGTCAGCATCGCTAGTAACTCCTGCGTGATGTCCATGCTGAGGATGCTGGGGTCTGGGTAATCGGGCAGCGACTTGCGCATCGCCTCGGTGTACAGATGAAAGACTTTGCCCGGACCCTGGCGCCCGACGCGCCCCTCGCGTTGTTTGATCTGTGCTTGCGTTGTGAATTGTCGCGAAATGACCTGGCAGCGGCGGGCTCCATCCCATTGACTCTTGAGCTCGAGGCCCGAGTCTATGACATAGCCCAACCCCGGAAAGGTGAACGACGACGCTGCAATGTTGGTCGCAAATATGACCTTTCGGAGGTACGGGTCTGGTGGGGGCGTAAGTGCTGCAGATTTGGTATCGTGACTCGCCTTGCTGTACAGCTCGGTGCACAACGTCGCAGCGCACGAGCCGCCGGCAGCGCACGACGAGCGAAACTTCACGCACCCTTGCACGGCGTCCTGGGACGTTGGAACAAAGAACAATATGTCGCCGCTACTGTTCGTCCCGCCGTCCTGGTGGGAAATGTCGGTCACATACTGCAGACCCAGGGGTATGTAGTCCGACACGTGCCCCGTCTCGTACGCATGGTCGACCTTATGCCCCTGGGTTCCTGTGGCATGGATGACGTTGACTAGGATGTTGTGAGCCGCAAAGTAGTTTGTAAAGAGGCTCGCGTCAATGGTTGCACTCATTATGACGAGGCGAAACTCAGGACGGTTCTTGAGGATGTTGATCGACATGTGCAGTAGGAAATCAACTGGGGGCGGGCGTTCGTGTGCCTCATCAATGATGACGCACGCATAGCTGCTGAGCAACGGGTCTGCGCGCGCCTGTGCGAGTAACAAGCCATCCGTTAGGTACAAGAGCCGCGTGTTCTTGGACCTCGACGACGATGGTGCGCCGCGAAACTGATACCCGACTTCCCGACCCAGCTCAACGTCCATACATGCCGCAGCATACTCGGCATTCGCCAGCGTCGTGGATGACTTTGGATTCGTCACTGCCACTTTGTTCTTGGTCTCATTGTTCACACCATCAACAATATTAGACTGTAACGACACGACCCGCGCCGCGACCTTCGGAACGATCACCGTCTTCCCACTGCCGGTCCCCGAAATAATCAGCGTCACCGGCGTTGACCGCAACGACATCACGAGCTCCCGCAGGACCTGGCGGTCCGCATACATGGGGAGCGCAGACCACTTCGCAGCAAGCTCTCGGTACGCCGGCGTCAATGGCCGCTTGGTAAGAAAATTGCCCTCGACACCCTTCGCATCCAGGTAATCATAATCGTCACCCATCGTCATCGATCTATAATCTATGCGGACCTTTTCATAGTCAGCTTGTTCTTGTTCTTTTTCTTGTTCTTTTGCGGCTCCTCTGCCACCGCCAGACTGCGCTGGCGCCGCTTCTGCTTCTTCATCGAGCGCTTTGACTTCTCTCCGACGTGCCGCTCGGGTTCCTCCTGCACCACATACTCCATTACTATCTGTTCCTCCTCGACCCCGACCTTGCCCTCCTCGACCGCGATCTTGCCCTCCTCGCCCCGGACCTTGCCCTCCTCGCCCCCGACCTTGCCCTCCTCGCCCTCCTCGTCGACATCCTCCTCGTCCTCGTCGTTCATGATGGCGTCGAGCTGCTTCTCCATGTCGCTCACCATGTCCGTCGGGTCGGCGTCTCCGAGGTCTTTTACATCGCCGGCGTCTCCGAGGTCTCCGAGGTCGCCGAGATCTCCGAGGTCGCCGAGGTCACTGAGATCTCCGAGGTCGCTGAGATCGAGGTCGCCCAGGTCGATGTCGAGAGCGTCATTATCGTCCATGTCGTCAAACTTCTTGGCCACAGCTGCCGCAACTCGGTCAGTGACCTTGTCCGTGCCATTCTTAACGGATAGTGCCGGCAGGCGAACGCCGACGGTCGGCAGGCTCGTGGACGTGAGCACGTGCATGACCTTCTCCATCGTCTCCGCGATCTCTTTACCGTTCTTGGTGCCCGTCATGATGACCTTGCCGCTCTCAAAAAAAATGACCGTCGAGCCATTGACATTGGCGTAAGGAAATTTGTTCTTGTTGGTCGGCTTCCGCGCTTTGCCCTTCCGCAGGTAGGGGATGCGCAGCTGGACGCCCTGGGGTGTGATACCGGCGAGCAGCGACTTTGCCGTCAAGAGGTTGCAGAGCTTGACCTTGCTGAGGCGCCAGTCGAGGTTGAAGTCCAGGTTGATCATCTGAATCTCAAAGTCGTGGGCCTCGACATACGCCTGCAGGTTGAAGCTGGTCCTAATGAACATGCACGTGATGTACATGACGTACACGATCTCCGACGCGTCAATGACGCCGGTGATGTGCAGCACACCGGTCTTGAAGATCTTGACAGCCACCGTGTTGCGGTACCCGGGAAACTTCAGGGACACCGCGTTGTTGAACTTGGATTTGGTCAAGGTCACCTCTTCGTCGTCCGCAGGTGCAATGTACTCCGCGATGAACTTGCGCACCGCATTTGTCTTAAACTGGGACACCAGCGAATCCAGTTCAACGGACGCGATGCTCGTCGAACCAATGGCGGATACCGTAGAGATCCGAACGTTCTGCCGCAAGTGTCCGTCGCAGGCCGTGGCGACCTGGTCAAGTGCGACCTTGATTTCACGATCAAACTGAGTCTGCTTGGCATAGATGTTCTCGTGGTTGACGATCGTGTACTCGTCCTTGTTGCGGACTTTGGCAGGGATGATCACCTTCACAACAACTCGGGGGGCGATGCTCATCTCGACTCGTCGGTCGCTGACCTCGTCGGTCGCTGACGTCGTCAGTCGCTGACGTCGTCGTCGGTCACTACTAGAACACTCTGCGGAGATGATAGAAGAGATTCATAGATTCCGAATCCGGAATCGAGTACGACATGCCCCTCGCTGGTGAGACATATCGCCTTATATTATACATCTTCCTTTTCGCGTAGAGATGTCGGGTAGATTTTATTTTTGGAATGGACGCTGGCAACGTGGAGACCGATGTAAGTGTTTCGAATAAATCATGATCTCACAGTTACGCAGGTGTATAGACGCATCATTAATTCATTTCTATTGCAGGCTGCGGACCTGGCGGATGCCTTGGCTCAAAAGGTCACGGTGGAGCTACGGCCTCTGTTACACACGCTACCCGATGACAAACGACAGCACATTGAGGATGAAATGATCCAACGAGCGAGTCAGGAGATCGACAACTTTGCAGCCGCCGAAGCCGCGACTGCAGTAGAGGCGTGCTGCCTTCTACAGCGCCTCGTGGCGTTGCCGCCTGGATCGAATGAACGCGCCGCCGTTCGCGCGGAGGCTTTGGAGTTCTTCAAACGAATGGCTCTCCAGATGGCGAGTGCTAATGTACACCGATGACGTTTGGCAACTGAACGGACGAATGTTGCAGACCTTCTAGAAAGCCGATAAAAAAATAGAGTTTTTCTGCATTGGTCGTACTTGTCGTGGCGCCCCCCCCCCGTCGCTATAAATGTCGGCATTGTTTCGCATTTTTAATTTTTGTTGACAACCACGATCTTTTCGGCATTCACTTCGATCTTTCGAGGCTCTACAATCTTTTGTCACTTTGATCTCTTGAGTCTCTGGTCCCAAGACTATCAAGATATAGCGAGGCACTACGATCTCTCGAGTCTCTGTTCCCACGATCTTGCCATAACTACAAGACACCAAGATCTCTAAACAAAACACCACAACATGCCCAGGAAGGCTAAGAAAGCCGAGGATTCTCCGGAAGCCGATGATGCTCCGTCAGCCGAGGATACTCTGGCGGACCGCCTAAAAATGTTGAACGAACGGCGCGATGCCATTGCAAAATCCATGCAAGCCATCAAGTTAGTGTCATTCGACACTGCGATTAAGGACATATGCAAGGAGTACGGGGATGAAGATGCAGGAGCAGCTGGACCCTCGCTGCCGTCCACCCGTATGTCCGCCAAGACGAAGTCCGCCGCAGCGGCGTCCGGTGGTGCGGGAGGCTTGATGCCGAGCGCCCGCATGTCCGCCGCAGCGGCGTCCGGTGGTGCGAGAAGCCTGATACCGAGCGTCCGCGCCGCAGCGTTCCGCGCCGCAGCGGCGTCCGGTGGTGCGGGAGGCTTGACGCCGAGCGCCCGCGCGCCCGCCGCAGCGGCGACCGGTGGTGCGGGAGGCTCGACGCCGATCGCCCGCGCCGCAGCGGCGGTCGGTGGTGCTGAAGGCACGACAGATGCGGAGGCGGAGGCGGCCGGCGCTCTGCTTCATCTCGACGGTGACGACGACATGGCCTCTTTCAAAGCTGCTTACAACTGCTTTGATGGGGAGATCTACCACAACCCGCACATCCCATCGGCGGTGTGCATCGCTCCTGCCGAGAGAGCTGTTGCTGTCGCGCAAGACGACAGTGACGACGACTTGTGCATCATCAACGACGCTCCTCACGTGAGTAAAGTTTATGATCTTTGATGATCTTTCATGGGTTTTCATGGGTCTTTCATGACTCGTGCTCGTTTGTCACCCTCTCCTCCTTCAGGCTGTCGAGGAGGACGACGACCCCTACTTCCAGATGATCAAGAACATTGCCGAGAACTTGGAACGCGGTGTCCTCAAATGTCTCGCCGAGTCCAGCCAGGTGGCCACAATGCCGGTGGCGTTCCAAACGAACTTTGAGAAGGACTGCATCTACTTAGCATCAAGCATCTATGACGGCTACAAGAAGTATCTGGCGAACCAGCTGATCCTGGCAGTCAACGGTGTTATCGACAACAGCCAGTTGTATCACGACCTCGTCAACGACCTGACGGCATTCGGCAACAGCATCGGACGCTTTGTTCACGAGCCTGGACCATCGAAGCGTGATGAAGAAGAAGAGGACGAGGAGCCGCAGAAGAAGAAGAACAAGAGACGAAGGGCATCCGAGGATGCGGGTGACAAGGCGGGGCCATCATCAAGCCGCGGGGAGGAGAAGAAGATGAAACAGACGCCCAGAAAGGAGGAGGAGCTGATCACGATATCCAAGACGTCGGCGAAGAGGCGTGTCAAGGCGGCAGGGGACTCCAAGGGGACTGCCATCCCCCCTGTCTCCACACAAAAGTCTGACGGTAGTAAGGATACCAGGATAATCGCCAGTGCAATGTCCATCATCAAAGTCACGCTCATGGACATGAACACTGACACGGGAGCAAAAGTATCAACGGTGATGGATTACATTAAGAGGCACCGGTTGAAAGAGAGCACCTTCATCTGGATGCGAGTTTGCGAAGAGATGAACGCGTGGTTTGACGATGAGGAGGAGTCTTGGAGAAACCCTGACTTGCAGATGCAGGTCAACGAGGCGTGGAGCACCGTGATGTCATCCGTAGTAAAGCTATAGAATCA
The DNA here is from genome assembly GCA_001662425.1 of Chlamydomonas sphaeroides. Classification (NCBI taxonomy): domain Eukaryota; kingdom Viridiplantae; phylum Chlorophyta; class Chlorophyceae; order Chlamydomonadales; family Chlamydomonadaceae; genus Chlamydomonas; species Chlamydomonas sphaeroides. The sequence goes on from BDDC01000031.1 coordinate 125,750, forward strand.
ACGGCGGTGCTTGAGGAACATGGCGGTCAGCCGATCCAACGAATGCGATGTGTCCGATGGAAGTATGACGTGTGTCGATGGTCGAGGATCATTGGGGAAGCATGCGGCGCTTAATGCGTTTCCAGGGCCTGCAAGTTCCTTGCGGTACTTGTCGCAACCGGTGTGCGCGCAGCGGCAGTAACATGCTTGCCACACGCCCGCCTTCTTAACAATAAGATACACCTTGTTGCTGTTGTGGTGTCGTTGGACGTTATGACAGTACTTGGAATCCAACTTGACGAGTACGACGCCCTCGATCTTTGCGGATACTTGGTAACGACAGCCGATATAGGGTGTGTCAGCGAGGACGTGTTCAATTGCGACGTCGATGTCGAGGTTTGACTTTGATTTTGACGTGTTGATGCTTGACTTGAGTGATGTCTGAGTCTGAGCCTGAGCCTGAGTCTGAGTCTGAGTCTGAGTCTGAGTCTGAGTCTGAGTCTGAGTCTGAGTCTGAGTCTGAGTCTCAAGAGGTGGGATGATGGAGCAACAACGCACCCAGTGTGCGACGCGGTTGTAAGCATCATTGGAATCAATTTCTCTGGTCTCGACGACTTCTCCATCGGAAGAAAACGAATAGACTGTCCACGGGATGTATGCGGATGCCTGTCCGGGCCCAGTGCCTTTGCTTGAATATACCATGCGGAGGCCCGAATTCTTGTACACAGAGCAGTCCAGTACAGACCTCCAGTCGAATGCAAAGTCATTAGACGTGATGGCCAGGTTTCCCAGTGTCACTTGGACATGACGCATGGCCTGCTCGGCGGTGACCAATGCGGTGTCATCCCAAATAATATGAAGTCCATCCTTGTTCTTCGTCTCCTTGTTCAATGGATTGATCTGGGTGCGACGGCAGACGACAACCGTGCCGACACGTAGAGGCATGGGTACATTCTCCACAATTGCCCGAGCAATCGTTGCCAGTGCTTCAGTTTCAGAAGTCATGGACAGGTCGACGTCCATGAACATACGGAATGTCGTAAAGGGCTTGACGGCGGCCAAGCGTTCTACAACGCACGGGTACACCTCGCGCATGATGCTGGAACTGTATGCATCATAGAACTCATCGATCCTCTCGTACGGAACGCATGCCTTGCCACCATCCAAGAAAACATGAGTGATAGTGGCGCTGGCTGCACCAGCACACAGCCAGAGACCCTCTTTGACAAGCCACTGCTTCAGCGCCTGACTTGAAACGAGAACCATTTGCTGATGCAAGTCTAACTCATGAGTCAGATGAGTCTTATATATTTCCTTCTTCTTGTGAGACAAATAATAAAAGAGCGCATGCCTGACGAATACATTTCACTCTTGGGGTGGGTACTGTTATTGCTTCTCTTGATTGTATCATGCGTGCTCGCAGCCGTATACGGAGGCAAGAAGGACCAGGTGGCGGATGCACACGACGCGGCGCTGCGCAATGCCGGTACAGCTCCGGTTCTCCGAATGACTCAAAGCGAGTACCTGCAAGCTGGTATGCCATACTTGGGAAGCACATACTACACAGGAAAGCCTGAGTGGAGGACCCTTAACGACACGCTACCGGACCTGCATCGTGCTGGCGTGGAAGTCACGCTCAACGAGAACGCATCACTCATGGCCAACTTACAATCCCCATATGCAGACATGGAATACAACCGGAATGTGTATGCGTATCGTGAGGAATAGTAGGACACAGACTTTTTTTCGGATTGGAGTGTAGTATATATCCTAGTATTCACGTTTCATCATGTCAGAACGCAAAGGACGCAATCCCAAAGACGACATTATTGACAACCAGCAAACACTCATTCAAGGGCTCATGGAGTCGGGCCGTGGAGGGACGACAGCGATCTTTCATATGCAATACAAATCTGTGACACCCGGCCTCATTCCTGTTGCACAAGCACAAGCTCCGGCACCGAGGACACCGGTACCGAGGTCAACACCAAGCACAGCACCTGGCTTCATCTCTCAAGCTCCGGCACCACGGGCTCCGGCACCGAGGACACCGGCACCTGGCTTCATCTCTCAAGCTCCGGCACCACGGGCACCAGCACCGAGGACACCGGCACCTGGCTTCATCTCTCAAGCTCCGGCACCACGGGCACCAGCACCGAGGGCAGCACCTGGCTTCATCCCTCAAGCTCCGGCACCGAGGTCAACACCAAGGGCAGCACCTGGCTTCATCCCTCAAGCACCGGCACCGAGAGCAGCACCTGGCTTCATCCCTCAAGCTCCGGCACCGAGGTCAGTACCAAGCACAGCACCTGGCTTCATCTCTCAAGCTCCGTCACCACGGGCACCAGCACCGAGGACACCGGCACCTGGCTTCATCCCTCAAGCTCCGGCACCGAGGTCAGTACCAAGCACCGCACCTGGCTTCATCTCTCAAGCTCCGTCACCATGGGCACCAGCACCGAGGACACCGGCACCTGGCTTCATCCCTCAAGCTCCGGCACCGAGGTCAGTACCAAGCACAGCACCTGGCTTCATCTCTCAAGCCCCGGCACCGAGGTCAGTACCAAGCACAGCACCTGGCTTCATCTCTCAAGCCCCGGCACCGAGGTCAGTACCAAGCACAGCACCGAGCTTCATCTCTCAAGCCCCGGCACCGAGGTCAGTACCAAGCACAGCGCCGAGCTTCATCAGGTAAAATCAATGAAATGATACACTCGTAAATGAAAACAGTGTGTAAGACGCATGTATCAAGTCTCCTTTCGCCAAGCGGAGGTACAAGGAGAAGCCGCCGATTGCGCTTGTGCACAAGGTGCGACACAGCGGGCAAGAGGCGGGATTGAGACGTACAGGCAGCGCGGAACATGTGCAGAGGGTTCTGGCAGGAGGGGGTGTAGAAGTAGCCAAGCGTGTTCCGTGGTTGCGCCCAATTGAGAGTCCAAATCGAGCTAGACCGGGTGTATGATATAGAGCATGCACGTATAAGCCAACACAATAAATGCACGTCGGTCAAATATCCTTTTGCGATGGCGTTGCGTACAACATCAAATCCGATGCTGAGAAACAGCGCATCTGCGATGAACTGAAAGTTCACGGCATCTCTGTCTTGTCAAAGCGTTATGACAGGCTGGATGCATCGCCAGTGCAGGCCATGCAGGTGCTTCGAAGCAACCCGCATCTCACCACCGTCAAGACGCATGGCAACCCCTATTTTCTGTATTTAACTCGGGTCAATGGCACTGCAGCGACTATCTTTATCGATCGCAAGATACAACAAGGATACTTCCAGCCACGGATGATATTGTCCAAACTGTGGTTTGATAGTAGTCTTTTTTCAGGTACTATTTTCGAAGGGGAAATGGTACGACTTGCACCCAACCGTGACAACCAAGCCACCCAGTGGAAGTTCTACTTGAGCGACATTTTAGTGCACAAATGTAAGTATCTAGGGAATGTCCACCTGGTGAAACGGACTGCGTTGCTGCGCAGTATCTTACAGGAAGAGTACACCGATGACGCTTTTGGGTTGTGTCAACTGGACGTCAAAGACTACCTCACGTACGATGTAATCAACAACAAGGACTTGTTTGCAGACTACCTATCAAAACTACCGTATCCAGTCCGTGGTATCATTTTCAAACCCATGTTTCTGAAGCACCGTGACATCCTTGTGGATGACCACTCGGTACCGACGAACAAACCGGTAAGTAGAGATCTTCCAAGAAAGCACAACAACAACGGTCCAATTTCTACAGTTCCTACAGTTCCTACAGTTCCTACTTATTCTCCAAGTAATGCTCCTGATCCTCATGCGAGCAAGCCACAGCAGCAAGAGGAAGTATTTGCGGTTCGCAAGACGCCCTTACCTGATGTGTACGAGTTATTGACACACCACAAAGCCGACCAAAGATGTGGCATCACTTACATCGGCACGATCGCATTGAGTCGTACGATGCGACGACTCTTTGAAAATGTGGGCATTACGGATACCATCCCGATCAAGTGTCAATACGTCCACCGCTTCAACAAGTGGTTGCCCTTGTTGTAAGAGTTTGTAAAAGTACTACACTGACAACAAGAGACGTTCAAGTTCAACATCTCTTTGCAGAAGCACCTCGGCGGCTGCATCCGGCGTGTCGACGGAGGTCTCCAGGTACACTTTGAAATAATGCTCATTGTTCTTCTCATCATCGACATTGTGACAAGCATCGATCACACACGAAAGACCTCGAGAGATCTTGAAGGTCACGCGCAGAATGTCGGTCACTGCCCGCAGTGATTCTCGGGAGCACGAGAAGACGTGGAAGGGCAGTCGCGATCTGCGTTTGACGATGTGCATGAGCCGTTGTCCGGCGAGGGCGTGCGAGACATACTTCATGGAGCTCACGGCGTGCACACCTCCACCAGCGTCACTCTCGTAGACGTTTAGGTCTGACGCATACACGCGGAGCTTGACAGGTGGGCCTCTTTTCCACCGGGACGCATCTGCATGCGCCAAGACAGAGCGCACACACGGAAGAGGACACCGTGCATCAAAGAAGGAGTCGCCGTCTGCGACATTGTTGATCAAGATACTCTGTACAATGTCCGCGTCCCCGGAAGACATTCCAAGCTCAATAAGCTGAATAGATGCAAGGTTAGCTTTACGTTCTTATTGTACAGATGACTTCATAAAATCCCACACCACGCCAAACAGGAACGCCAACACCTGGCTGACAGGGCCGGCGCGATGTGCCGTCATTCCGTGGATGTCTCCTCGGCGCGGGAAGAGCACCGCGAGCCGCAGCATAGTCCTGTCCGGTTGACTGATAGATAATTCTACAATGAGGGCGTCGCGGTGCGCCATGTAGTCGCGCAAGGACTCGTGCGATGGCTTGCGATGAGAACTCGTGCGATGGCTTGCGGACCCGGCGTACCGATGAGGTCCAAAGAGCGGCCCGAGCGACACGGAGAAATCAATGTCCCAGGACGTCTTGAGATTTAGTCGGCTTTCAGGCGAGACCTCTAATGCGACGAAGACGTCGTTCTTGCCGCGTGTGTACCCCGCGTCGATCATCAAAGGGAGTACGCTCACCTGTTGCAATCGAATGATCGCAGGGCGCCAGGGAAGGTGCTGCTTCTTGCGACCCCGCGTCTCTTGCCACCACGCGAGTGCGTGCTGCTGAATATGATCGTTGAGGCGTTCGATGTTTTCAAAGAGACTCCGCATGGCCGATTCAGGGACCGCGCGGCGTTTCACAGTGGTTGTGGACATGAACGAATATCGGTCGTGCATGTGGAATTGGTCAGTGAGACACGCCGCCACGCAGTCCTGGATTCCACTGCGCACACTTCGAAGTGAGCAACAGGACGAACGCAGCGCATTGAACAACGGATCCACAGCGCCCTTACAGGCTTTGCTGGTCAACCTCAAAGCACACAGTGTTTCGATGTCCTCTTCGTCAAGTATGGTGCAGCAGCTAGTTCCTTGCTGCACCACACACATTGCAGCTATTTTGTGCAAGATGTCATCGGGTACCGCAATCATGATGACTCGTGATTAGAATGACAAGATACTTTTTGAGGTTGCATTGGAACGAAGTGACACACCCCACGAACTAATTATTGCCTCGGAAGTTGTTGCAGCTTGAATAGAATGTACTCAATCTGTGCCGGCGTCATCTTGGCGAGGATCTCGTCAATGGGTGTGTGCCACCACTCGAGCCTTTGCGGTTTTGCCGCAACGCGCACCGGTGGGCAGTTCGCGGCTGCAGGCGGCTGCAGAGCAGGCTGCTGAGGTTGCTGAGGCTGCTGAGGCTGCTGAGGTTGCTGAGGTTGCTGAGGTTGCTGAGGCTGCTGAGGTTGCTGAGGCTGCTGCACGACGATCTGAGGCTGTACGGGCAGGGGCGTGGCCTGCAGCACCATCTGACCCTGGCTCGCTTGCACGCACACCGCCTGATCATATGCGACGCCATCGACGAGACACGATTGCGGGGTTTGTTGCTTGAATGCGCATCGATTGAAGATGCACGTGAGGCCGTTGCCGCATTCCCCTGGCCCTCCACATGACGACCCCTTGGGACAACCGTACAACCGGCAGTCTTGTGTGCCAGCTGTCGTGAACTTCTCAGTGATGAGTTTCTTCGTGCTAGCCTCATCGATACTCCTATCATTCAGGCACGCAAGTTCACCCCATGCGTTATACATGCACGACATCATCTTTTTGGATGCGCAAGCGCTGTGTAGAGGGGCTTTGAGAGACATTCTTTTTCTTTCTTTTCTTCCGTGTGTTATTTTATTTCAGGGTCATTTATTTCAGGGTCATGTCACCAAAACAACAACAACACAACCTGACATATAATATAAGGTCACTGTACCGGGAAATTTATAGGTCAACCTCTACCTTGGCATATGTCAATCGATGACAGCCCTACAGGCTCGCAAGACCTTGACAGACCGGATCAGTGCTCTTGGGCCCACTGAGCATGCAGAGATCTACCGGATCTTAAAGCGACATGGGATTCCCCATACCCAGAACAAGAACGGCGTCTTCATCAACATCAGCAACGTCTCGGACGACATCATCAAGGAGATTTCAGACTTTGTTTCCTTCTGCTTCCACAACAACCGCGAGCTGGAAGAGTATGACAAACGCCTCAATCAGTGCAAGCTCCATCAGAACTTGAACTGCCTACTCGTCGATGAACTCGTCGATGAAGTCGATGTCGAGGTGCGAGGTCAAGGTGCTGCAGCGGCGTCTCCATCACCAGCCGCGGCTAGCGTCAACATGATGACAACGACGAGCAACAAGCAGCGCCTCGCCCAGTCGTCTATGAGTAAATTCCTCGAGTCCCTGGAGAACAGCATGGACGCGACGCGGCGGAACTATGTGTGCAGCAGCAGCACCAAGTACGCCCTGGCACGCAAGAAATACAGCAAGCGAGTGATCGCGGATACGGGGCGCGCTGCGGGAGGTAGCAAGGCTGTGGCGGCGGCTGTCGCGGACACCGACACCATTTCAAACATTGTCTCACTCGAGTTGCAGCCCGAGCAATACCTGGTCACTTGACACGTGACGGCGGATAACATTTGAACTATTATGTAAGAAGTACAGACATGCCAGAATTGTGTGTTTGGGGACCCGCACTCTGGCGCGCAATTCATTTGATCGCGTTAGGATACCCAGACGACCCAAGCGAGGACGACCAAAAAGCGTATTACGACTTCTTTCATGCGCTGGGCGGTGTAATTCCTTGCAAAAAGTGCAAAGACAACTACATACGTCATTTGAAGCACGATGTTCCTCTGGAGCCTTGGTCACTCCAGAACAGTTACGCGCTCTTTGCATGGACTGTCCGCCTGCACAACATTGTCAATACGGAGACAGGGAAGCGGGTCTGGAGTGTGGAGGAGGCGATGGCTTTCCATGATCGTAAGATTCCGAAAAAGCAGGAGCAGGAGCAGGAGCAGGGACATGAACAAAGGAGTGGGACGTGCTGGCTAACCGTCTGCACAGTCCTCTTCGTCACCATGATCATCTTAGCGATCTTGACAATCATTGGGATACCTCTGGTGTTGCGCTACTGTCGTCAGCGGGATTCCACGTGGGTCAGCAATATTCAAATATGATCATAGACCAGATAAACATAAATATACGAGAAGATGGCAGCAGTAGCGTGCATCGATCAGGTACAATGCCTGAGCCCCCAACTCACGTACGAGGAGCCTCAGTGCGTGCACCGCAGGAGCTGTGATGTCCCAATCGACGTCGAGGTTGAGAAGTGCATGCAGACACTTCTGGCCCCTCCGTCACTTGCGCCACTTCCTTCTGCTATGTCGTTACCCGCACCATCGACAATGAAACGCGCCGTGCCCACCCAAATCGTACCGACTCGTGCGCCTGCAGTCGCTGCGGTTCGAGGAGTACCTTCTGCGGTTCGAGGAGTACCTGCAATCGCCGCGGTTCGAGGAGCACCTGCACTCGCTGCGGTTCGAGGAGCACCTGCACTCGCTGCGGTTCAAGGAGTACCCGGGCTAACCCACAACTACGAGAGAGTCCTGCACGCCCTTCCCGAGTACGATACGCAATCGCTCAGCGTCATGCCAGGAGGTGGCGAACTGCAAGCCGCTGACATCTTTGCGGTGGGCTTAGCAGTTGCATTTATCTTGACGATGATGTGGCTCCTGAGTACCGTCTTTGCACGATGAAATGGACTTAAGACTTACTGCCGTTGATAAACATTAGAATCAAGAACATGACAACTGGCGTTGTAACACCCGTGTCCCAGGAGGATTTTCTCGAGCAGGACCAGCCCATTCGGGGTCAACGCTTCGCGTGCGTGTCGTTTCTGTCACCGGAGGATGCCATCCAAAAACGCGAAACATTTGAGCTCTCCAAATTTCTTGTAGCACTCGGTCGCGACGTAGAATTCATGCTGACGCAGCTCGAGGATAAGTATGCAGCGGAAGAAGACGGGTTTGTGCGTGGAATGGTGGCCACCATCCGGGAGCGCTACAGCTACCTCACCTCACCAGTCGCCCTTCAGGAAGAGTTCGCTGGCTTTGTGGCCGCGAATGCCGACAGACTCCTCAGCGATTTCCAAGCAGCAGAGGGATTCACTACATCCATCCGGGGCTTCAAGATCCGAGGATCGTATGAGACCCTTGACGAGGCTCGTGTACGCGCAGAGAAGATCCGCGCCATGGATCCAAAGTTCAACGTCTATGTCGCCGAAGTTGGCTGTTGGTGCCCCTGGTCACCAAAGCCGGAGGAGATCGCCGATAGCGAGTACGCAGAGTCGCATCTCAACACACTCATGAAAAAATACAAGACGAATGAAAGTGCTCGTGACGAGTTCTATGAGCAGCGCAAGAGCGAACACATCACCGCCGCAAATGCGCACACGGACGGCATGCGGAAGAAGCAACTTCTACAAGATGCAGCAAACGCGGCAGATGCGCTTGCGGCAACCGCCGCAGATGCGCTTGCGGCAACCGCCGCAGACCCGTGGATGGCTTCACGCGCAACGCCGACAATAGTCGAGGAGACCCCTGCGAGTACCGAGGCGGCCCCTGAGAGTACCGAGGCGGCCCCTGAGAGTACCGAGGAGACACCTGCGAGTACCGAGGAGACCCCTGAGAGTACCGAGGAGATCTCTGCGACCTAGAAATCTGGGTCACCCCCATGCATATGCTGCATCAACCGGTTCAGTTCTACTGCCGACGGTGCAACACTGCTCGCGGTACGTTTGTTCATCGAATACAATACAATATACGTACCAAGTGAAAACAGGAGAAGTGCTGTCACAAATGCAACCCCTTTGCTTCTACCAGCTTGTTGTTTCGGAGGACGAGTAGACGATGACGAGGACGAGGGTGCTATGAGCGCTGCAACAATTCCTGCAATGCATCCAATGGCAACAGAAATAAAGATTTGGTTTCGCATGAGGTCCACGACGTCGACCATGATTGGTTTTCTTAAAGTTCGTTCAGTGATGTATAATGTAGTTACACTTTCACAAGTAAAATTCTGACACACCCCAAACGATGTGAACGAAAACAACACAACCTAAAAATACAGGTACTTGCCGCTGCGTTCATCATCAGAACCGGAGGGAGGACTCTTCTTCACTTTCCGTTTGATACGGCGCAGTTTATCTTGATGGTGCCTGCGCGTTGTAGGCTGATCCGTTGCTTCTGTCTGTGGTACCACACGACCATGATGATCTAAGTACTTTCTTGCAGTACTCAGGAACATGGGTATTGTCGTTGTCGTCGGTGTCGGTGTCGTCGTCGTCGTCGGAGTCGGAGTCGGAGTCGGAGTCGGGAGTTCTTGTTCGTCAATCTCATCCTCTTGATTCTCCTTCTTGTGGTGCACCACGACGTCCTCGTCTTCCTCATCGTAATTATCGGTATCACTTCGGTGTTCTACGATCACACCATCATCAATATCTTCAGTTGCATCAACAACTGTATTCATGACCTCGTCCAATTCTCTGTCATATAACTCATCTTCGACTTCGGTACCGTCGACTTCGGTACAGTTGGTACCGTCGACTTCGGTACAGTTGGTACCGTCGACTTCGGTACAGTTGGTACCGTCGACTTCGGTACAGTTGGTATCGTCGACTTCGGTACAGTTGGTATCGTCGACTTCGGTATCGTCGGCTTCGGTACCGACATCGTCAATTTTCTGTACTACGAGGACGTCATCATCCTCATCGTCTTCTATAGGTTTCACTGCCACTTCGCCGGCTTTCATGCGAGCCATGTAATGCTTGACAACGTTGTGCGCTGTCATGGTCTCAATGGCTTTGATGTTGTTACGATACGTACTGCGTGGAACATTATGATACACGAGCTCCGGATGACGCCACATGTGGCGCGCCGAATCTATGCATGCCGCGTGGATGAGCGAGTCAATCGCGTGTTGGTCGCACTTCTGCCCCCTTGCGTCCTCGACGCACTTCCAAAGCGCGACAGCCTTGTCAGCCCCTTTCCAAGCGCGGAAAATGCGGTGCAGCTCACTCTGGTCCCACTTGGGCACCGCACGAAGCGAGTCTTGGAATTCGCGCAACAGCAGCAGGGGCTCCCTGTTCTTGCTTCGCGTAGACCGGTACACATCCTCAATGGCATCCTTGATAAAGGACCCCACGATTACACTGAAACGCTGTAGCATGACTGAGCACTGATCTGTCATTGTCATGGATTACTCGGGACTATACCCTCGGGACGACTCTACCCTGTCTCCTAAAAAAATGTCTCCTCAAGAAACTCAACACCATCATCGCGACGTTTTAGGATCCACGCCTTGGAACATCGACTTGAACTTGTCACTCAACGAGCCCTCTGCGTTGCTGAGTTGCTCTTCGTAATAGGTCCTTGGAATGAAGCGATACTCGACCTTGACATTGCGCTTGACCGCACGTAGTTTCTCCTCGTAGATGCCATGCACAACCAGAAACATCCCAACGAACAACACAAAGATCAACCATGTCCGCAGCATTTGTTGTTGGGTAACATGAAAAATGAAGCGCTCTCCTCTCTCCCTACATTTTCTAGTACATTAGATCGCGCAGTGGCCAGTGCTCCTTCTTGCCATCAGGTAGCTTGCGCACGATCACAAAAGGCAGCATCTTCTCCTCCAGCTCTCGCAACGCGATCGTGCGGATATTGGTCAATTGCTCCTTGGCCGCATCCACAAATGGAATAGCTCCGCGTTGCAACTGCTCCATGCGCATCCCGATCACAGATGCCTTTTCGTATCTCGTCAGCACCGGACGTGTCCTCCTTGCGCTTGCGGGTGTGATCCTTGATTGACTCTGGACTTGTTGAGTCTGGACTTGAGTCTGGGTCTGAGTCTGGACTTGTTGAGTCTGGACTTGTTGAGTCTGGACTTGAGCCTGGTCGTCCTGAATGGCTGCTGCTGAACTCATTTTACTCGTCGACTCTTTTACTCTTTGAATCTTTTACTCTTTGCACTTATACAATGCATGCCGTCTCGAATGTCCAGATGCACTATAAAAAACACCAGTGACGTATATAATTAGACCACGTCCCTGCCACACGAATAGAAATCATGAAGTTCTGCTCGGCGTGTGCCAACATGCTGTACCTGCGGTTGAATGATGGCAACCTCCAGTATCACTGCAAAAATTGCTCTAGCACCCTGGACGCTGACGTAGAATCAGGGGAAGCGGCATGCGTCATCGACAACAATTACATTGACGACTTCCACAAACAGTATCTTTCGCCATACATCGCGTATGACCCCACACTACCACGGACGTCCAGTATCCCATGCATCAACAAGACCTGCCAACGGCCCCCCACCAAACCACAAGAAGTCATCTACGTCAAATACGATGCCAAAGAGATGAAGTTCTTGTATTATTGTTGTCATTGCGGAATGTTTTGGAAAACAAAGTAGTTCCGAGTTCCTTCTTGAGACACATGGGGCATTGTAACACACCGGCTCTACCCCTGAACCATGAGAACCCTGAACCATGAGCACTATGAGAACCATAAGAAACCCCGAGAACCCAGAACATCACTTCTTGGGCAGCAGCGTCTTGCAGCAGTTCTTGCCCTTCACGTGCTCCATCTCGCTGTCCCCGTCGAGGCAGATGCAGTTCGGCTGCTTGCAGCCCACCATCGCCTGCAGCGTCCGGTCCTGCATGATCTTTGAGCGGGGCGTGTACTCCTGCATGCTCACCGACAGCACGGTCTTCCAGTGCACCTTCTTGGTCTGGACGTTGGTCACGACCTTGATCTGCTGAACAACCGTCTCTCTCCGCTCCTTCTGCGTTTTCGTCAATACCACAAAGTTGCCTCGGACAAGTGTGTCGATGGCGACGATCGTAGGCGGTGCGACCTCCATGAACGTGAGCATGTCCACTGGCGAGGTGACGTCAATGATGACAATGACCGCGAGGATGCTGTGAACGACGTCCGGCAGGTGCGCTCTCAGATTCGGGTAGAAGTCGTGACTGAAGAGAACCGGTGCGCTGCGCAGTACCGCCCGCGCCGCCTGGCACACCAGCGGCCCACAGATGCGTTGAATGAGTACCGCAACAGCTCCCAGCTTGCCGTGGAACACGAACGCCTGCAACGACGTCAACAGCAGGGTGATGTCGTCGTCGTGCACCGAGCGCCGCCCCCGGTTGACCTCGGTCTCAATGTGTTCCGCCAGAACGACCAGCCGCCTCCAGATCTTTATCACGGTGACCGCCAGCGACCTCCGCTGCATGATCTCCATATCCAATTCCATGAGCTTTACGCCGTGCATGACCAAGTCCACCGTCAGGATCATCTTCCGGGACGACATGTGCCGGTGCGTCTGCGCGCGGAACACCCGTCGGACTATGCGCTCCAAGCTGGACGCCAGGCCCTCCATGGGAACCGAAGAGTACAAGAGCTGCGACGTCATGACGCCCACCAAGTCACTGCCGTACTGCGCATTCTCTGTGGTCACGTCGCCTTGTGACGACAGCAGCTGCTCAAAGACGTCGACAGCACGCCCCCACCACACTCGACCTGGCGGTTGGCCGTAGATGCACCGCACTGCACCCGCGACGGCCATCGCCTGTAGCGCTCCCCGGATCGTCGTCGTCTTCTTCTTCGTGTCCTCGTCGACCTTGATCCACATCTTCGTCTCTCGCATGCAAAGTCGGTAGATCACCGTGAACATCTCGTGCTGCCCGAACGCCTTGTGCGGCGATGGAATGGTGTCCTTCAAACATACACGGAGCATCTGCCACCATTCCGTGTAAACCACGTCCATGCCGCTGCCCAGGCGCGCTAGCGGTGACTCCTCCCCGAGTTTCTCGGGCGTTTTTAGCAACTCTGCACTGAACGCGTTCCGCGGATCCTGTCCAGCGCGACGACCCTGTTCCGTCCCCAGTATGCAGGTTGTCGCGCACATCATGTACGCCCCCATGTTGATCTGCATTACGACGGCATGGACATCCGACGGCGACGTCATGATGCCTCGGATCGTTGCCTCCACTAGCTGGGAGTCCAGGAGTGCGTAGAGGAGCGTCATGCCAGCGCCCTTGTACTCGTCATTTGTCGACTCCAGATTGACTGCAATCCGCATGATGACTTGCAACATTTTGATCGATGCATGCAATATTGCCGGTGAGGCATTCGCTGATGAAAGGTGGTGCGTCATAGCGGTGAACAAACTGCAATCCACGAACGCGTTCACGAGCGCGACCAGGTATGCGCGCGATGGCCACGAGCGCACGACGACAAGGCGCTTGTAGACGTGGGAGGTGAGCTGAACAACGAATGTCGCCGCCCACCAGAGCAGCTTCATCGACAGCACCGCGTCTGAAGGCAGCCGACGCAGCGCAGCGCCCACCGCCGTCAGCAGCGCGATGGCCTTGCACGGCTCGTCCATGAGCTCCTCGGACGCGCCGGCGGGCGCTGTTTCCACCAGGCCGTTAACGCGATCCGCGAAGTCGTGCGATGGCCACTCTTGATCTTGGGTGGCAGCGAGCCGGATCTTGTCGGCCATCTGCAATATCAATTCATTCCTGTCCATCGCGTCCTGCTGAGTCATCTGTGTTGTTTAGTTACCGGTGTGGCGGTGTCAAGGCATTTATCTGGTCGCTCACCGACCATGAGTTGTACGGCAAATCCCATCCCATACATCTCTCAACTGTTTACTCTTGCAGAACGACTGAATGGCGCAGAGCGGCGGCTCGAACAAGACGCACAGCTCGCTCATCGTTCAGCGTCACAGTCAGTTTCATCCGAAATGTACCTTGTCATCCGAATGTACCTTGTCATCCGAAATGTACCTTCTCATCCGAAATGTACCTTGTCATCCGAAATGTACCTTGTCATCCGAAATGTACCTTGTCGATCGACGGCGGTGCTAGTGTCATACACTACGGTGAAGCAATGTTGAATTGACAGAGGACAGAGGACAAGAAGAGAGTCGTGTAGTAGGACGGGATGACTTACATCATCATGCATCATCATGTATACCACTACCCCACTACCACAGCAGCGTCTTCTGTACTCTCCTGTATGACTCCTGTATCCTCTCCGATGCACTACGACCCCGAGCGCCGTTGAAATCAAACGCCCGCAGCGACGTCATCAGAAGGGCACCGTCTTTTCCGTGCATACATAGCTCCCGGCCTCTTCATCCAACCCTCTGCCAGGATCATCTTCTGGAGCTGGTGCGTCTGCGAGCTGGACACGTGTAGCACGGTGCGCTCCAAGGACGACAGAGATACACCCACGGTACTCGATGAAGACCACTGCGGCTCCTGCAACGACGTCATGACGGTCAGAAGATGCCCGCCGTACTGCGCGTTCTCCGTGGTCACGTCGCCTTGTGTCGACAGCAGCTGCTCAAAGACGTGCAGAGCTTTCTCCCACCACGTGTCACTCAGCGGCTCTCCGTAAGCGCACCGCACTGCGCCAGCGATTGCCGTCGCCTGTAGCGCTCCTCGGATCTTCGAAGTCTCCTTCTTCGTGTCCTCGTCAGAAGTCATCCACATATTCGCTTCTTTCATGCAAAGTTTATAGATGAACATGAACAGCACTGGCGACCATTGCGACGGTGGCGTCGCACGAGCGTACTCCTTGAAATCCTTGACTATGGTCCACCACTCCATGTAGACCGCGTCCATGCCGCTGCCCAGGCTCGCTAGCGGAGATTCTCCGCCAGGTCCGGCGGGTCTGTTCAGCAACTCTCTAAATTGTCTGAAAGGATTGCTCGGGGGTAAACCGGCGCGACGGCACTGATCCGTCTCCAGTACCATCATCGTCACATGTAACATGTATGCCCCAGAACTGATGCGCGTCATGATGGCTTGAATGGATGACGATTTATTCTCCACGATCATCTGTCTGTTCCATTTCAGCAAGCCCGTCAGCTGGGTCACCAAAAGATCCGATGGCCTGTTTACGATCCCTCGAATCGTCATCTCTGGTAGGAGTGAGCGGGCGAGTTGGTTCAGGAGTGTGATGCCCAGTTCCTTGGTCTCCGGTGCAGAATCCAGCTCTACCGCAATCTTCATGATGTTTTGCACTATTACGACCGATGCCATCAGTGTTGCATGTGAAAGATTCGCAGATACCAATCTCCTCGACATGGCGGTGAACACGTCGAACTTCACGATCATTTTGAGGAGAAAGATCAGGTATTGGCGCGATGGCCACGAGTACTGATGTACCAGGCTCGTCAAGGTGTACACGGTCATCAGGGCAAGGACGGTCAGGGACCAAGAGAGCATCTTGTCCGCCAACGAGACGTCCGACGGCAGACGTCGCAGCCCTTCGATCGCCGCCATCACTAGGGCAAAGGCTTTGAATGACTGGTTGAAAAGGACATGGAACATCCGTGCCTTCATTACGTCCGTAACGCGATCTGCAAGCGCGTGCGTCGGCCACTCGCCGGCGAACAGGATCATATCGGTCATCTTCATAATATCCGCTTCCGCTTCTGCATCGTGCAGAGCCATTGTGAATCTACTCAACCGGCAGCGTCGTTGTATTATATGGTCACCCGCCGCGAGCTCTTGTGTACGGCTCTCGGAGATGTGAGGAGATTGAGGAGATTGAGGAGATTGAGGAGATTGAGGAGATTGAAAGGAAACCTAGTGGGACTTTACAACCGACACGACCGGCCCCTTGCTGTTCTTGCCACGTAGATCTTCTACCTTTTCTAGCGCGTCGTCGTCCTCCTCGCCATCACTGCCATCGCAGAGGTCCCAGAAATACTGGGCGCCAATACGGAACGGCTCGTGCACCTGCGCTTTGTACCAGAACACCTGGTCCTCGAGCTTGTTGCTCTTTGCGTTGTTGTTGATGACAAGGAGTTCGTAGTCGTTTGTGGTCTGGTTCAGGCACTGACAGAACGCGTCAAAGGTTGGAAACATGCCGGCGTAGTTTTCATAGATCCTCTTGCGATTCGAGATGAGGTTGTCGCGAAGAATGAAGATGTAGTCGATGTTGCCGCGCAGCATCGGGGGGAGGCCCATGGGGTACTGCAGTGTAATGACGAAGAGGAGATTGAAATGGCGCCCGTTCAAGAATGCAGCCTGTACCGCCGCGTGCCTGATCCACTTGTGCCCATCGGCCAGACAATCATCTAGAATAAGAAATGCTCGGGGGTCAATGTCACATCGCCCGTTTTTCTTGATCTCACGCCGCATGCGACGATGCAGTTTATCCTGGCGCTTCATGGCATTCGCTACGATCTCTGGGTCCGCCTTCTCGTGGATAAAGATGTCAGGAATCATATTGCTGTAAAACTTGTTGGCGCATTCGGTGGCGGACACAACGGTGCCTATGGGGATGTCACGGTGGTGATAAAGGAGGTCGCGCACAAGGAACGACTTGCCAGTATCTCGCTTCCCTAGGAGAACGCACACTTTGTTGTCTGCAATGGTACTAATGTCGAACTTTTTGAGATGCAGCTGCATATTAGAGAAAAGAAGGCTTTACATTATTACACGGCACTTTTTTCGCAATGACAAATGACCGACTCAGGAGGACTCCGGAGGACTGACTCTCTTGCGCCCTGACACGACCTCCTTGTTGAAGCGCTTCAGCGCGTAGTACATGATAGACGTCACAGACGCATCGTATGCCGTGCCATACGCCTCGTTGACGTTCGCCAGGTACACCAGGTTAATGAGGAGGTCAATGACGTCCGTGGCCGCCAAGGGACCCACCGACGTCGTCGACTGCTTCACGATCTCTTTGAGACCCTCGTCCAGCACGCGCACCACGGCAGGCTCTTGGCTGCTGAGGTGCTGTCGCATAATGTGCAGCTGACCCAACGTGTACAAGTCGTCGCCCTTGCTCGCCACATTGTAGAAATCGTAAAACTGTGCAACGTGCGCATGTGCGCAAGCAATGACATCGTCGAGGCTTCTTCGAGAATCGGTGAATCGGATTCTGCTAATGACCTCCAACTTGTTTGAGGGCGTCATTACATTTACGCCAACGACCATGCCCGCACTGTTGTACGTCGCTATGTGCACACCCGTCTTCCCTGTGAGCTTGATATGCATCTTGGTCCACGAGCTTGACGTTGTGTCAGAATAGTAGCCAGCGAGTTGGACCTGGTCGAGGAGCCGCCATAGGGTCGTCTTGAGGGCGCCAATGAATCCACGATGGCCTGTGAAGATGTCGCGTTCAAGGATCAGCGAGAAGAGGAGGAACACGATGGCGGCCAACGTTGATGGCACTGGGGTGTCGTCGACGCCTCCCGCGGTGAAGTCGACACACGATGACAAAAAGTGATGCTGAACCATACTCGGGCACACAGGTCCAGCATTAAGAAATATGCCAGTGTTCCTATGATCATAATTGTGACCTCACTTATATGTACATCTTGAAAAAGCGAGATTTGAGAGTAATCTCTGCGCCATCTCTGTGCGCGTTCTCTCCCGGGACATTACCGTTGTAGAATAGAACATAGAATAGGTTATCAAACTCACCATGGTGCTCCCGCTTGTCCTGATGGCTCTGAGGAGGTTTGGTTCACAGGCGGCTCAGAGTACCATGAACAGCAGTTCCTCCTTACGCGACAGCACGAATCCCATTGCCATCGCGCAGGCATCCTTACAGTCCATGTTTCGCGGAGTTCAGCGGTCTGGTGATATCGTACCCAAGATCTCCAAGTTTTTCCAAGCGATCTTGGCGCTCATCATGATTTTCTGCATCTTCTTCTTGTGCGTGGTCCTCTACAGATACGGGCGCCCATCGCTACCCAGGGTATGGCACGGGATCGACTTTGACGACTACATGAGCACCGAGTACCTTCCGGAGCTCATTACTACGCTCCGCACGTTCAGTCGCCTAGCGCCAAAGTACTCGAAGCACCTCATAAGTCTTGATCGCATGTCTCAGCGTCGCCTTGAGCTTGCCCTCCCCATGCTGAGTGCGTTGCCGGATGATGTGTTCCGTGAGAATGTACGCCTCTACTTCGACTATTACAAGTGTTTCAAAAAGCAACGCGGGGGGTCCATGTTGTACACATGGATCTGCTCGTCCACACTTTCTAACCATGTACCATTCAACGACCAGAAACGAGAAGGGCGGACGGTGGATTGGAAGCGCGTGGACGAGTTCGAAGACACCTTTGTAGTACACATGGAGTTCCTCAAGGATGTCACTAGGCGCATATCGTTGAATGCTGAGCACCTGATTAAAAAGACCCCGACTGCCGCATGGTACAAAGAGAATCAGCGCGATGCGTTTGAGTTCATCATGGCGGCTCACCAGCTCCGGCTTTTCTTGTCGGAGTATCACGCGCAGGTACAAACGTATTCGGCCATCCGTATCCCCGACACATTTCAGCTCAACATGTGGATCATTTACTACGTCCCGTTCGTCAAGGATGTCTTTACACACCGCATCCCCGAGGTGTGGAAGCAGTTGCCCAAGAATTACAGTTTGATGCTGAAACGGTGGGAATGCTGGTGGTACCGCTTTGGCAAGTGGATTGCTGGCATTCCTTGCCGCCTGACGTACATGGGTGACCCTGCGGACCGTGACAAAGAGTGCAACAAGCCTGTGACCACCGCACTGAGTAAGGCTGCTGCGAAGCTCGAAGATGATAAGAACCGGGCAAAAGGGGTGCGCACACCCTGTGACGATCTTTGATTTTTCATTGCAACTACTAGACTCAATTCCAACTCAATTCAACTCATTTCAATGTCGCATCATCTCATACGTCTGGTCGTCATTGCGGCAGTCCTCTTACTACTCTTACTAATCGTGTCGGTCTCCATCTGCTGCTTCTCTTTCCACGGACCCTCAAAATCACTAGAAGGATATCATGAGAATCCCGAGAGTCCCGAGAGTCCTGCAGAGGAGGGCATCGAGCATCTCTGGGTCTTTGGTGCAGACGGGAGGAGGAGACTGCAGCCGTTCTTTACTGAGAAACATCAATGGGCACTTGTGTACAAATACGTTGCTCGCGCGTATGCTCCGGAGGGTACCTATGTGCCACCCCTAGATCTCTTTGGCAACGTCACTGGCAGCGTCGCAGAATGCGCCACGAAGGCGCTCGCACCCGGACTGCCGTTTGCGAGTAATGTCATTGTACACGATGATGTGTGGAGCATGTTCCCGTGCACTCACGCGCGTGTCGTCGTGATGCAGAATGATTCGTGTATGTCTGAGTTTGTCTTTGCGCTACATGCGTCCCGCCATAGCGCCAAACTCACCCGTCTGGGGTGGATGCTTCCGTCACTCTTGGTTCACTCGAGCTTCCGTGACAAGGACAATGACAAGGACTCGACCAAAGTCGACCCTATCAACAAGAAGTATCCGGTGGGTTATGGCGTGGTTGGTGTGAGTACATCACATGGGTGCCTTGCCCTAAACATCCGCAACAGCCCGCTGCGTTGGCGGAGTCCACTTGAAGATGCCATCGGAATCAAAAATATCGGAAACCCCGGGCTTCTCGTATGCCCATCAGCCATTCGACAGGCGGACTCGGGCGAACCGTGGATCGTTTCGTACGATGGATGCATCATCGCCTCCCCGCATGGTGGCGAGGTGCGCAGCAATGAAGAACTTGGAATGTACCTTGCAACCCATGTCCTCATCTATGTAGGCACGATCTGAGGATATCTACGTAGAGATCGAGCAAAGACTTTTCGAATGACGGAGTAATAAGGGCGGTGTAACTAGAACGGAGTCTGACATGGAAGAGGTGGAAGATCCTTTCCTTGCGTATTATGCTGACACCTCGGGTACCCTTGAGCCTCCCAACACTTTTGAGGACCTCTTTGCGGAGTCGTCTGACGATGACACGGTATCGGATGTCATCTCCAACGGATCACAAGTGTCATCAGAGTACATTGAACACGACTACCGCCGCCGCCGTGTAACGAAGCAACGAGGTGGAAAAGAACATTATCTGACAGCTCGAGACGAGTACGAAGACCCCGATTCAACGGAGTTTGACTCGGATGATTTTGGAAGCTCGGACTCTGATGATGACAATTACAGCAATTACGATGCCAACGAGGATACATTCCTCCAGGAGGATGACGACGTGTACTTCTCAAAGCTCTACCGCGTGCCGCTGCGCGGTGTCGACCCTATCGACATTGCGCTGCAGATGACCATGATGCGCGCCGCAGAGCGCGTGGCGCGTACGGCTGTCAAGGGGCAGAAGCGCATGCTGCTGATTGAACAAGAGTATCTCAACGAATTGACGAACATGGAGCGCAAGGTCACGGTGGAAGAATTCGAGAACAACCAACACGAACACAATGGTTCTACTAGCTCGTATCTGCGGTACACTGAGCAGATCCTTAAGAACATTGCGACCGAAACTTTACAAAGAGTGCTCGACCTGGGGCGCTTGGTCACGGAGGAGGTCAAGCAGAACATTGCCGAGTACGAGAAAGAACTCGTTGAACTTGAGGTTGCGACCTCCGATGCTGCGATGGAATCGTTCAACTCAGCAGATAACAGTAAGTTCCGTGCGCTCGGCGTTAGCATTGGTGAACGCTTGGACGTCCTGGACGCGTTCGTCACTGATGTCACTGAAAAATGGGAGGAACCCTTTGTGGACGAGGACATGATGCCCGACCACTTGGAGAAAGTGTCTGGTGACGTGCTTGAAGCGTTTGCCATCATGGAGGGCTTCTTCAATCCGATCAAGAAGTTCTTCAAGGAAACGTTGGGGAAGCCTTTCAGGAAGGTTGGCGACGGTATCAAAGGGATCTGGAAAAAGGTCAAGAATGGCACGAAGGCGCTCGGGAACAAGATTGCAGGGGTCTTCAAGAAGATCAAGGAAGGAATCAAGAATGCTGTGAAGAAGATCAAAAAGGGTATTGAAAAGTTTGCAAACGGCTTTGTCAACTTTTTCAAAAAGATCTTTGAGGGTCTGAAGAAGATGGGGAACGCCATCAAGGATGGGTTCAAGAAGATCGGGAAATGGTTCGAGACGATGGGCAAGCGAATTGGCAAGTGGTTCCTTGATGTCATCAACAACATCCTCCTATTTTTCATCGCCATGAAGAACCTATTCAAATGGTTGGCGAACACTGCAAAGGGCATGGTGACGGACCCCTTCGCGACGATGATGAAGATCTTAATGGTCATTTTTGGCATCATTCTCGGCGTCATGTTGCTAATGTTCTACTTTGCCATGTCCATGGGCCCGGCACTCGTCATCGGGATTGTGTTGAGCTGGACGATTGCTTTTGTGCTTGCCGTTGTCGAGACACTCATCTGGTTCTGTGCTTTCGTCATAACCACGGTGACGTTTATCCCGTTGTGGATTGTCAATATCTGCACTGGTGGATTCTTAACTCGGGTGCTGCACTGCGAGAATGCGCCATCCGACTGGTACAAGCGGGTCAGTTTTGCACAGGGCAACTACTGGAAACGCTTCATGCTGTGCTTTGGCCCATGTTCGAAGAACTGGAAAAAGGTCTTGGGGTGCGTGTGTGTGCGCCAGGAACGCTCAGTGCCGGAGTATTGCCCACAGCAGCAGCTCTACGGATACTACATGGACCTAGGGACACGGTCAAAGATCGACCCCTACATGTTTGACGGCCACCTACCGGAACCTGGATTCCAGCGCCTGGAGGGGCGCGAGAAGCGTGCACGCATCTTGAAGACGCTCAAGATCAAGAAAAAGTGGCTGGGCGCGTGCCTCGAGAATCTCACGGCGTACGACTTCATCAACAAGCACATTTGCATGAATGTGGACGCGCTCGACAGCAACGTGTACTCGGACACGATCAAGACCCGCATGCATGAAATGTGCAAGCAGGCCTACTGCAACTACCGCACCACCAAGACGCTGGGTGGGAATATCGAAGCGGAGCCCGTCAATCCAGGAACGCCATCATTGATCTCCTTTTGTGCAGCGCCGCGTCGTCAAGAGAACTCGTGGCAGGATGAGCTGCTTCGTGAGTTCAAGACAGCGATTCTCCTCTTGATCTTTGGCACCGTTGTGTACTTTGTGGTCATCACCATCAAGGGGTACATGTCCGTCACAAATAACCCACCTCCGGAAGGTGGTCAAGGTGCTGCCCCTCCCGTTGCTCCAGGAGGAGGTCCACCTCAAGTGCGCAGTGACCCGAAGCAACTTTCATCTGCACTGAACAAAGCAAAGTCGATGTTGATGAACTCTAAGAAAGGTAGGAAAGGTAGTAGTAGCAGCAGTTCTGGTATGCTTGCGAGGATGAAGGCCGCGGTCACACCGAAACTTAGAAGCAAACAAAAACAACCGATCCCCTCATTTGTTGCCGGGCTCCAACCACCTGCTCCGGACTTCTCTCAACCTCCTCAGGTTCCCCAAGTCGTAGCTCCTCCACTTCGTGAGGTTCCCCAGGTAGTGGCTCCTCCACTTCGTGAGGTCCCCCAAGTAGTAGCTCCTCCTCCACTTCGTGAGGTCCCCCAAGCTGTAGCTCCTCCTCCATCAGCTCCTCCAGCAGTCGACACATCTTTTCAGCAGAGACCACCACCACCACACTGGCTACCATTGCCACCTGGGATTCCAGCAGACTACACCCCTCCTCCGCTACTTCCGCTACAACCACAACCTACACCCACAAGTAGACCTGGTCTCTTCAGGTCACTACTATCTAGATCAAGTACGGGATCTAGGACTAGGTCCAGAAGCAGTCGCCCGAGTGGGACATCTGGTGCCCATGTTGGGATGTCGGTTGCAGGAAGTCTAGGTGGTCTAGGTGGTCTAGGAGGTTTCAGCTTCTAGGGAAACTAGAATAAGTCTACTACATAAAGGCTCTTGCGGGATGTAAAAAGAATATGTCAAAAGAGATTCAGCAGCATGGACACGAGAACAAAAACGAAAACGAGAAGAACGAGAAGAAGAAGACGAAACGGGAGCGTCCAGCGGCGTTCTCAGACTACGACGACGACGAGCGATGCTACTTTAAAGCGCAGCCGCGCAATATACGCCGGCGCATCATCGACACTGAACTCAAGGTCGCTGAGTACAATGCCGTGAACGTCCCCGTACGCTTCAAGGTGTTGCTATCGGAACTGGACGATCACGTCAAGGCCGTTGCAGTGAAGAAGCTAGATCAGCTGGCGCAGATGGATGATCGTGGTGGCGAGTATTACAAGATCACGAACTGGGTCGAGGCGCTGTGTCGCCTTCCCATCGGCAGGTACACCAAGTTACCCATCACCCGCCAGTCGCCGACGCCGGAGATTGCAAGGTTCATACAATCGATCGCCGCGCGCATGAACGACGCAGTCTACGGGCACACGGAGTGCAAGGATCACATTCTGCGCGTACTATGCCAGTGGATCATGAATCCAGTGGCCAAAGGGATGGTCATCGGCGTGCAGGGGGCGGCGGGCGTCGGCAAGACGAGCCTCATCAAGGAGGGCATCTGCAAGGCCCTGGGCATGCCATTTGCGTTCATCCCACTCGGGGGCGCCAGTGACGGGGCCTTTCTCGAGGGGCACTCGTACACGTACGAAGGCGCCATTCCTGGGCGCATCGTGGACGTGCTTGGGCGTGCCAAGTGCATGAACCCCGTGCTGTTCTTTGACGAGACCGATAAGATCTCGACGTCACACCGAGGACAGGAGGTGGCCAACATATTGATCCATTTGACAGACAGCAGCCAGAACGACCGCTTCCACGACCGGTACTTTGCGGACATCCCGATGGACCTCTCACGGTCCCTGATGATCTTTTCGTTTAATGATGCGACGGCGATCAGCCCAATTTTGCTGGACCGCATGACGGTCATCAATGTCGCGGGGTACACCGTAAATGATAAGATGAAAATCGCGACCCGGCATCTCATTCCGGAGCTGTTGCGGGAGTTCAACATGGAGTCGGGCGCGGTGGTCTTTACGGACGCCCTCATTCGCAGCATCATCACGGAACACACCGAATCGGAGGAGGGTGTGCGTAACCTCAAGAGGTCACTGCACAAGGTCATCAGCAACGTCAACATGCAGCATTTGATGAACGCCAAGGATCTTCCATGGGTGCTGACGCCTGCCGACGTTCTGGAATTCCTGACGCCGTCGGCCAGCAGCACTGCGGGCTCACACAAACATATGGCGATGTATCTCTGATATAGAAGTACATAACCGCAATAGAAAGAGACTCCGAGATAGACTACTACAATGAGTGTAACAATCAATGGCGATCATGTGTCTGTGACACCTTCTCCATCCCTATCTCGCGTTGTGGACATGAGACAGCTCTTGGATCGCCTGTACAAACGGTTTGAGGGCAACACGCACGCCGCGGCGGCAGCCTGTAGCATTCTGTTTGCAGATGCCGCTCAGACGAGCCCCGATGTTGTCCAGGAACACTTTATCGAGATCCAGCGCAACCGCGAGTTACTGGCGGAGCTCCTAACGCGCCCCACAATCCCGCAGCGCACCCCCGAGTGGTACGAGGCACGCAACGGCATCATCACGGCCAGCGACTTTGCGCAGGCGCTGGGTGTGGGCAAGTTTGGGACAGTGTCTCAATTCTATGAGAAGAAATGCACGCCGTGCACCGAGGATTCGTTCGCGTCGTTGGCCAACTGCCCTCCCATCAAGTGGGGAACCATGTACGAAGAGGTGGCGCAGCGGATCTACGCAGCCAGGAACGGTGTGACCATCCACGAGTTTGGTCTCGTGCGGCACCCAACCATCGCGCATCTCGGCGCGTCGCCGGATGGCATCACAGACCTGGGAGTGATGCTGGAGATCAAGTGCCCCTATCGTCGTCAGATCACGGGGGACATCCCGCTGCAGTACTATTATCAGATCCAAGGGCAGCTCGAGGTGTGTGGGCTGCGCCACTGTGATTTCCTTGAAATCAAGCTGGTCGAGTCGACGCGGCAGGACTTTTATTCAAGTTTTTCAAGTTCATCAGGAGCGGCACAAGAGTACGGCATCGTCGCGGAGTTGTTGGTCGAGTCAGAAATGGAGAAGAAGTACACGTACACCGGCATCGACTGGCCTGTGTACGCGCTGGAGGCGTTTGAGCGCAACTTCCCGGCGCCGAACTACAAGTTGCACTTTTTCCGTGTTGAGACGTACAGCTGTATGCGGGTCACGCGCGACGACGAGTTCATCGCTTCCATGGTCCACCGCCTCGGGCAGGTGTGGCAGCAAGTCTTGGCGTACCGTGCCGACCCTGAACTCATGCCCAAGACGGCGACAAGCTCGAGCCGCAAGCGGGCGCAGGTGATGGATAACAGTTACGCAATGTTTCGTGATTTGCCATATCCTGTGACCCCGAAGGAGGAGACTCGTGTGACCCCGAAGGAGGAGACTCGTGTGGTTGCTGAGGAGTACATATTTCGATGATCTTCTGTTGGGCAAAAATAATTGTTCATATTAAAACGCGCACACGAGAGATTTCAATTATGGACAGCCCAACTATGAGCCCCAGTTCTGCCCGGAGCACGACCCGGTCAACCAACAAGAGTGCGGGTAGTAAGAAGTCCTTCGTGCTCCAGGGTTCATCCAAGGGTGCGATCATGGCAAAGGCGTGCAAGATGTGGCTGAAGCCCAAATCGCTGGGTCGTCGCAAGACTCAGCAGCAGGATGGCGGCGGTGCCGGGTCATTCGGGTCACTTACACCCAAGAAGTCCGCGGCGAAGAAGAAGTCTGCGCCAGCGAAGAAGAAGTCCGCGGCAAAGTCCGCGGCGAAGAAGAGGTCCGCGCCAAAGAAGAAGTCCGCGGTGAAGAAAACGTCAGCGGCGAAGAAGAAGAAGTCAGCGGCGAAGCGCAAATGAGTTCATAATATAAGTCGTCACTCATAGAACATGGATCTGGTAGCGGATTGGTTGAACTCGTACATGAGGAGTGGGGCAGTCAACACCGCGTCTGTCGAACCACTGTATGTGCAGAAGGCTGACATTGTTCAATCCACGGCAGGACCGTCGTATGCGGTGACACTTTGTGCCGCCATGCCATCGTCCTACTACAGGATCAATAACACATCGCCGGACATTGCGCGTGTCATTGATGCACTCCAGAGCAAGAACCAGATCATAGCAGCGTGGACACAAGATAAGCGGGCGGTCTTTGTCGACACAAAATCGATCCGGAACGATGCGAACGTGCAGCAGGCCTTCCGGGACCTGGCGGCCAAGCTCCCGGGGTCGTGCGTCTTCATGACACCCTGCGATAACGTGACGTCCGACTGGTGCTGTGACGACATCGCCCCGAAAACAGATGTGCACAACGATGGCAGTGCGTCCAGGAACCCTGTGCGGACCCTTGTGATGCTCGTCGTTGGCATCTACATTTGCATGGTCTTGCTGCTCATCGTCGTCATCCGCATGAGGCGGTTCCGGCGGTGGGTGTTCCAGGTGCGGCCACGCGTACATCACAGCCAATAAATTACGAATTGTGATTGTACACACGATAGAGAAAAGAGAAAAGTTTGAGTAGGATGTCGTCGCCGCCTCCCACTAAAGTCATGCTGTTTGGCACACACCCGAAGCAATTCAATGGGTACTCCAAGGTCGTCTACGAGCTCTGCCGCGAGCTCGCCTTGCGCAGCGACCGCATCACGACATCGATCTTTGGCTTTCAGAACTTTCACGCACATGGAAACCATCGCAACGACCTGCCGGACAACGTCTTTGTTCATGACGCGTGGGCTGCTGAAATCCCCAAGGTTGCCGGTTTCGGGTTTGAGCAGGCGGTGGACGTGGTCACACTGAAACGACCAGATGTCGTCGTCATCTACAACGACTTGATGATCGTCACGAACTTCCTCAAGGAGCTCGCCAAGATCCCCAAGCGGTGGTTCAAGATCGTCCTGTACATTGACCAGGTGTACCTGTCGCAGCGAAGCGATTACATGGCGCTGGTCAATGAGTATGCCGACGCGGCGCTGGCGTTCACGCCGACGTGGCGGCAGTGCATCCTGGACCAGGGGCTGCGCGTCCCCTGTGGCATCCTGGAGCACGGCATCAACGCACAGACGTACTACCCCGTTCCACGCGCGGTTGCCCGCAAGTTCTTCAATCTATCCGAGGAGGACTTTATCGTGCTCAACCTGAACCGCAACCAACCGCGCAAACGCTGGGATACCTGCCTCAAGGCGTACGCCCAGGTCATTGCAAACCACGCAAAGGACCCACCTGGGATAAAGCGCCCCATCAAATTCCTCATCGGCACAGCGGTGCGCGGTGCGTGGGACATCCTGGAGGTCTTCCAGCGCGAGCTCGGCAAGCGCAATCTGACAATTGAGGACGGCATGAAGCATGTCATCATCGTTGACAAACCCCAGATGCTCACCGACATGGAGATCAACGTCCTCTACAACGCGTGCGACTGCGGCATCAACACAGCCGACGGCGAGGGCGTGGGGTTGTGTTCAGTGGAAGCCGGTGCCATTGGCATCCCTCAGATCGTACCGCGCATTGGGGGTTTCCTGGACTTTTTCGACGACGATACCGCATTGATGATCGACCCTAAGATTGCGTACTACGTCGATGCCTCGCGGGACATGGTTGGCGGCGAAGCACTCATGTGCGATTACAGTGACTTTGCGGACGCCATTGAACTCTATTACGCAGACGCTGCTCTGCGCCAGCGCCATGGCCGCGCCGCCCGAAAGAAGATCCTCAAGCCACACAGCTGGGAACTTATTGCGGATCATTTTGTCGACGTCGTCACCAAGGTACACCAGGGCACCTTCACGGGTCAACCAGAAGAACAAGAAGAGAAGAAAGAGAAAGAGGAGCTGCAGCAGAAGAAAAAACAGAAAGAGGATGACGATGCTGCATTTCGGGAGCTCTTTGACGAAGCGCTTCGGGATAGCAGGCATCAAACACTCGAGATGAATCAAGCAGTCGAGAAGAGTCAAACACTCGAGAAGAATCAAGCAGTCAAGGATGAACTCCAAGAACTGCGCGCGCGCATTGATGCACTGATGGCGGCGGCGGCCAAATAATATCAGTTCCGAAATCATGTAATACGAACGCGTCGTAGTGACAGTGCCGTTTTCTCAGCACGCTCGCGTGTGAAGACGGTCGTCGTAATTGCCATGCATTTTTCGGCGGCGACCTCACTACTCAGGGCCTCCTCGACGCGGTGTCGGATGGCACCCTGCGATAGCGGTCGCTTCACATAGGATGTCTTGTAACACAGGCGCCCTTCCTTGGTGTTTAGGTCATCGATGTTATAGCGCATCATGAACATGAGGATCTTATCGGAGAGCTGCTTCTTGTAGGCCCGGCGCTCTCGGGCGAGCTGCTGCAGTTGTTTAAGAGATTGATCCAGCTCGAGCCAGATGCGTACCTGATTCTTAAACTCCTCGAGCGCTGCCGAGTCAGGAATGTCAGTCATTTCGTCTTTTTCTTCTTCTTCTTTATGGGTCCGATATATGATCGCGCCTTACGCCTATGTGTCTTTTCTTACACTAGAGTCCGAATGCAGGGTTGCAGATACACATTGAAGACCCTCGAGATCGTATTGCCATCTCTTGTCGACGGCGTGGACACAACGCGATAGGAAAGTGTCATTGGCAGGTCCACCTCACCCCCTTGCAGCTTCTTACTCATGCGCATCGCCGGGCATCGCGTCTTTATCACGATGTTCCCTGATGCGTCTGCACTGGCGAGTCCAGCGGGGTCGTCGGCACCCGCGCCAACCCACCACACGATGACCGCGTGCGGCGTGACCTTGACGTCCACTGCTATGACGTCTCCTTGTCCGGGAACTCCTTGTCCGGAAACTCCTTGTCCGGAAACTCCTTGTCCGGAAACTCCTTGTCCGGAAACTCCTGTACGAGTCAAGACCCTGTGCCACGGCAGGACGGCGCTGCCAAGCGACGGGTGCAAGGAGTCTCGATCAAAGAGCAACACGAGCCCGGCGAGCAGGACAAGGATCCTCCACGCACGGACCACATGGGAGCGGGACGTCCAAAAGAGAACGCCCTGTGCAAGTGCAAACACGATGAGTGCCCACAGACAAGCAAAACTCAGGGTTTTAAAGGATTGGCCGGACATTTCTCTCAGCAAGAGACATTTTTGGGTCTTCGTTTGGTTGTGACCAAAACTCTTCTTGGTCCAGTTCAACGACAACAAACATGATCCTAAACAACCCGAACATCATGGCCGCCAAAGTTGCGAGCCTGAACCAAGAGGTGAAACAGGTACAGGGTGGTGTCTCCGATATCTGCAAGAAAATTCAAGATCTAGAGGCTGCTGTGGCGTCCCTGACGAAGCAGCAAGCCACCATGCAAGAGTTGCAGGTAAACATGCAGGAGTTGCAAGCAAACCTAACGCCACGTGCCGAGTTCAGCGTCCTACAAGCGACGGTGGACCGCCTCTTGACGCGCGTCACCGAGCAGATCCGGAATGAAGTACGCCGCCAGCGCGACCTGCTTGAAACGTCACTCGAGCACCGGTTCGACACCCTCATCCCTGGTATCGTGTCGAGGTACATGGATGCCGCTGTTGACGATGCGATGCGCAACTTCACTCTACCTCTACCTCCAACCGACGTCCTACCTCTAACCGACGTCCTACCTCTAACCGACGTCCTACCTCTAACCGACGTCCTACCTCTAACCGACGATCTACGTCCTACAGACGATCTACTGCATGCACCGATTCCGATTCCGGCTCCAACTCAACCGACCCTAGACAATGATGACGACCAGGAAGAAGACACAAAAGATCAGTAGATACTCATTTGACCTTGCTGCCCATGTCCGCAAGAACTTTGACGAGCTGCATACCAAGCAGCGCACAGTTGCCAGCGTAGACACCGCGCACATCATTGTTGCTGATGTCAAAATGAATCCAGCGGTCCGCGAGGTCTGGCGGTACAAAGTTGGCCATGAACATAGCTGCCATGAAGGATCCTGAGCGCGTGCATTCGAAATACGCGTTGCGGACATCAGCCACCTGCGAGATCGTTTGGACGTGGTACTCTGTCCAGGGAGGGTGCCGCCACACGCGCTCGCCAGTGGCCTCGCCAATGGTGTAGACCAGATTGGACAGCTCGTCGTTTGTGGTGTAGTACACGGCACTCAGATCGCAGCATATGCTGGTGGCAAAAGATGTCAGCGTCGCAAAGTCGATGATGTAGTCCGGCTTGTAGCGCCGTGCGTATGAGAGTGCGTCGGCGAGGATGAGGCGCCCTTCCGCATCAGGGTCGGTGATCTCGACGCTCATACCATTGTGAGCTCGGACGATGTCGCCGGGCTTGGCGGCAGAGCCACTGATGACGTTTTCGACGAGCGGCATGATGCCTACGAGGTTGACTGGTAGGTCGGGATGATCACGTAGAATGTGCTGCATGATAGCTGTGACCACCGAGGCACCCGACTTGTCCTGCTTCATCTCCAGCAGACTCTGGATGGGTTTCAGGCGAAGCCCGCCAGCATCAAAGACGACGCCCTTGCCCAGGAGACAGATGGTGGGCAACGAGGCATCCTTGATGCATTTGGTCACAAGGAATTGCGGACGGGCATCTGAGCTGTTGCCCACCGCCAGCACAAGGTTCAGCCCCTCCGAGGCCATGTCCGCCGAGTCCAGGACAGTCACACGCAAGCGCGGATGTTGCGTTGCCTCCAGCAAACGTTGCGTGCTTGCGCTGAAACGCTCCGGGGACAGCTGGTTGGCGGGCTCGTTCTCAAAGTCGCGCGCGATGTCTACACTCTCCAAGGCGCACGTGGTGTCTTGTAAGTAGGCATCATGTCGGCTCAGCTGATCATAGACGTAGATCGAACGATGTTGAAGGTTCCCATCATGATGCGGCGGAACACTACGATACTTGCTGAACGTGTAGCAGTGCTTTCCCAGGATGTGCATGAGCGGGACGTGGAACTCGGTAGCCAGAAACCGAAGATGCACGCACACATCGGTTTGATGGAACGACGACACCGTGCGTGCGATGTTCCGGAGGCTTGTGTAAGGCAGCGCCGGGTTGAACGTATGAACGAGAACGTTGCACCGTTTGCCACCCCCCCGCTGCTTCTTCTGCTTCTTCTGCTTCTTCTCATTTTTGCTCATCTTGCTCATCTTCTTCAGCATCTTCTTCATTGCTTCGGGTGTAACGTGCGCTCCCAATCGGGAGCTAGTAGCGTCTTCATCTCCAAGTCCAAATAGTTCTGCCACTTTCCGGGTGTCGTCTGCCGAGCTCACAATTACGACATGCACCGGTGCGTGAAGCCAGTCGGATGCTGCATCAGCCACCTGGATGCCTCGATGTTTCATGATGTGTACTAAAGTAGATGTGGGTTTTACACTGGTTGAATTGATATTCAGACATCGCGTTCCAGGCGTGGTGATTATTATAGCAACTCAGATTTTCATACAATTTTCTTTTGTTCCTCTAAAAATGACCAGTGTAAAGTCTACATCGACCAAACGTGCCGCCGCCCCCACCAAGAACAGTACAAAGAAACGGCAGCAGCAGAGTACCCGGAAGAAAGTCCGTCGTGACAAGGCGTGCATCACCACCACGAACGATAGCATCTACGCAGACTGCACCGGTGCCGGGGATGCTTGCGACATTGTGAAGCACTGTAAGGAAACCAACCTCGTCTTTGATCCGCGCCGCATCAAGGACGCTGCCTACTGGAACAGCCCGGAGTACAAGTGTGCGCGCCGCTTCGTGGGCAAGAGCGATGCGTACTCGAAGCGCTTCGAGTCCTGCCCGGCAGCGCCAGAGTCCTTTGGAACGAAGCGGGTCGCCGCTCCCGCCGGAAGCAAGAGGGTCGCCGCCGCCGCCGTGATTGCTGCTGGTACCAAGAAGGCCGCCGTGGTCGCTGCTGGTACCAAGAAGGCCGCCGCTACTGCTGGTACCAAGAAGGCCGCCGCCGTGATCGCTTCTGGTACCAAGAAGGCCGTTGCCGCCGTGGCCTCCCTCAAGAAACGCGTCGTCACCACGGGCAAGTCCGGTAAGTCAGGTAAATCCGGTAAATCGGTAAAGCGCGGAGGGATCTTTGGGTTCTGACATACTGCAGTGCTGTAATATAAACAAGAGTGAGGGAACAGTCAGGGAGCATTGATTGACTTTTGACGTCAGACATGGTGGCAGATGCTGATCGCGGGAGGACGCCCATTGATGTCCTGATACAAAACGAGATTGTTCACTGCATGCAACGCAAAACATGGAACAAACTCGAAATGTGCTTCAAGTGGCGGCTCATCTCGGCGTTCCTCCAAGAGCGCGGTCTCTACAATTTGTTGTTTGACGACCCGGCACGTCGGTCAGATGTGCAGCGGAAGATCCGTCATAATTTGGTTCCCGGGGTCGAGTACGACTGTATCTCCATGAGAATCACCAACATGGACTTGAGTCAATTGGGTCTGGTAGAAGAGGGTAGTATAGATTAGTATAGATTAGTATAGATTAGTATAGATTAGTATTGATTATTATCAGCACACGGCTGGTAGCGTTAGGATGACCATGGCGGCAATGGCAAAGGATAGCGTGCACGTTACGTAATCAGGGTGTTCGGTGATGTTACCAGATGGGTAAAGGAGCCGCATTGTCCACGGCAATGTCTTGTGGGCACTTGTAAGCTCGGGTCTTCTTACATCGTCAGTGAATGTCTCGGGTTCAGGGTCAGGTTTGGTTGACGAGTTGATATATGCAACAGCAATGACCAAGATGATGGCTATAATAACAACCGTGGTCGTCAGGACAGCGGTCGACGTAGTAGACACCCCAATGGATGCAACCTGATACAGTGCCTCCAAGCCCACCTTGAGGGCAGGGTCACCACTTGTCAGGTCGATGTCTGATTTCATGTTAGGATCATGCGACTCGGACATCTCATTTGACGTCGACATATCGAAGGCATCTGTCGCGGCAGCGGTCACAAAAGGAGATGTGGGAACGGGCGAAATAATGGGTGCAGACAGGTCGGGGGGGTCAGAGAAGTCCGGCAGCAGAATAGGTGCTACCGTTGGTTGACCCTGGGCTGCTACTGCTACTGCAGGTTGTAGAATAGGTGCTATCACTGCTACTGCTACTCCTGGTTGACTCTGGGCTGCGCCTGCTGCCGCTGCTGCGCTGCTGCTGCCGCCGACCATCTGCTGCTGTCGTCGTCGTGGTCTGCTCGTGGGCATTTTCTTGCTGCTATTGGACATGCGGTCGAAGAGTAGTTTCAGCAGGTAGACCAATGAGCCAAGAGCGGTTGCCTGCTGCACGTAAATACATGCGCGCACGGCATTTTGGATGTTGGCTACAGCATGAGCATTGACGGCAACAATGGCCGCCGGTAGGATAGTCATGGACGCGATGCACATAATACATAGCCCGCAGATGACGCGGGTTGCGCCCTTCTCTTGGATCGCGGTGCCTGCTGCGACAATGCATATGAGCCCCAACCACACCAGCCAGGGCGGCCTTGCCTCTTCTTTCTTGGGGCCTTTGGAGATTTCCTGGGGTCTTTGAAGATCTGTCCTCATTCTGTATTGATTTACACACGGCAAAGTAAATTGTCCTTGCTCTCACATCTTCGGTAGAGACATGAATAATACCGCGTTTGAATCGTCATCAGTTGTTTGTACAACAAGTGTAACCTATCATTGTCAGTTGTCAGTATCATTATTGTCACCATGTCGTCTGATACGACGGCGTCATCTGTGCATAGCGCCAGGGGCGACAACATGTCCGCGGCCCTGGGGCTCGATCTGCTTGTCAATGCCAAGAGTAAGCGCGCATCCTCCGATGCAATCTCCATCCTGTCGTCGGGGTCGGGCAGGAGTCGTGACTTAAAACCAAAGCACCACGATAAGTGGATGTTGCCGTCATCGCGCGACGATGATGACCACCGCAGCAACGGCGGTGATCGCAACCTGTACGCCGAGTCGGATGCTTCGTCGGATGTCAGCTCAAAGAGCTCGAGAAGCAATCGCAGCAAGGTGTCCAGGGCAAGCTCTAGGATGATCCCTAAAGAGCCGACGCCGCCGTCGTCACAGAAGAAACAAGATGAACGCAAAACAGATGAGTACTGGATGCGGCGCCCCCGCAATGAAGCCGAGGCCAACCTGCTCAAGCGGGAACTCCTCTACGAATTTGATAGACTCAAGCACAAGGGCCATCGCATCCTTCGTGCGTACTCACTCGAGACGCCACTCGAAGAGCTGCAGACAGACTACATCCGCCTGAAGCGTGACACCGAGACAGACGCTGGAGTCATGTTCCAGCGTCAGATCTTGTTGACGTGCGTCTCGGGCATCGAGTTTCTGTCCAAAACCTTCTCCCCGTTCGACTGCAAACTCGAGGGGTGGTCGCACCACGTCAGCGACAACATCACGTCCTATGATGATGTCCTGGAGGAGCTATATGTCAAATACAAGAGCACTGGTAAAATGGCTCCTGAGCTACGCCTGCTCATGGCCATCGGTGGCAGCGCGTGTATGTTCAGCATGCAGCGCCGGATCTCAAACATGGCGGACAGCATGTTCAGCGGCGATGGAGGCGGTGGTGGAGGCGGTGGTGGAGGCGGTGGTGGAGGCGGTGGTGGAGGCGGTGGTATCATGAGTGGTATTGGGAGTCTCATTGGAGGGCTGTTCGGCGGCGGTGGAGGAGGGCTGTTCGGCGGCGGTGGAGGCAGAGCTGCGCCGCAGCGTACATACGAGAGCGCGGTGCCCATGCGAGGCCCCACCCTGAATGTCGACAGCGTCCTCAAGAACCTTCATCAAAACGCATTTGCCAACGGCGGCGGAGACCCCCAGCAGCGCGTAGAGATCATCTCGACCATCAGCGAGAGCGACATCCCGGATGATGCCAGCATCATGAGCGGGGCTTTCGTTATGAGCAGTCGCGCCCAGAAGCCTTCGGCTGCTGCGACCAACCGCAGGACGCTGGACCTGGACCTTTAGTCCAGTATAATTTTCCACTAAAAAATACTAAGAATCTGCAATGATCGCAATGTCTAAAACAACTACGGTTCTGTTGGTGTTTGCTTCTCTCATCGCGATCTCTGCATCCGTCCTGCTCTTCATGAGACCTCGTCATCGAAATGTCATTAGCAAGACGAAAGCATCTATCGAAGAGTTCATGGCAGAACCAGAACGCGATCCTGCGTTGACAACCGTATCAACGAAACTTGTGAAACTGTTTGACCTGCTCTTTAATCGGAACCCCACCCCTGCAGAAATTGAAAAGTACTCGGTTCTGCCAGATGATGCTAGTCTCCTATCCGCACTTGCTGCCGACCAGAAGTCCGCACCCGAAAAAGCCACAACAGACAAGGTCGCGTCAGACAAGGTCGCGTCAGACAAGGTCGCGTCAGACAAGATCACAGAAGACAAGGTCATAACCGAAAAGATCACAGAAGACAAGGTCACAACCGAAAAGATCATTGAAGACAAGGTCACACCCAAAAAGGTCACAACCGAAAAGATCACACCCAAAAAGATCACAGCAGACAAGGTCACACCCGAAAAGATCACAGCAGACAACGTATCAAAGAGCAAACGTATCAAAGAGCAATCCACACAGGAAGACGATATGATGATGACGAGGTCGAGGACGAGAGGTCGAGAGGTCGAGAGGTCGCGGACCAGGTACGACATGTTTCCCCCAAACCCACTCTTTTTATCGGCAGCCACAGATGGGTTTGGTGTGTCAGTGGTTCCCCAAGGTTACTCTGCGCCAGCGTACGCACCGGCGGAATTCATCCATGACACGTTGATGATGCAGCAGCGGCAGAAGACAAGCCAGGGAATTAACGAACATTTTGAGGAGAAGGAGATCTCGAGGAGTTCTCGGACTACCGACCAGGTAAAGAGAAGTATAGAAGAACGAAGTAACGAAGAGGAAGCAGATAAAGGAGTGGTCTGCTATGGAAAGAAGGACATGGTGCGTCGCCTCAATCGGATCGCAGATGAGCTAGCGTATTTTGCGGAGCGCGTCTAGTAAAGGAATATGGTCTCAAAGATCGCGAACGAACATGTACCAGACCCATGCAGCAACAAGTGCCAAGACAAGAATGGAGATGACTTCGTGTGGAAACTTTTGGCACGCTTTGTACGTGACGAATATGGACATGGGTAACAAGACGATGCAGATGACGATCGCAACGAGCGTCAATATCAAACGAACCATATATGGCAACGAAAAGAAGAGGTACTTCAAGTAGAGGTACTTGGAGTAACCCGCTTCGACCGCGGAGGGTGCAAGCATGTCAATGTGCTTCCGCAGGAACGCACGCTGCTCCTCGGTGCTCGCGTCCAGTAAGGACGGGTCGACGCGTGCGCTCGCAGATACCGAGTCATACCCTGTATCGACGACAGACACGGTGTTGCTTACATCAATGCTCATGATGATGCGAGTGGTCTCTCGTTCTCTTGTAGAAGTACTAGTACTAGATACACTGGGTAATTTTGTAAATGAAAACAGTGTGCAAGACGCATGTATCGAGTCCCTTTTCGCCAAGCAGTCCTCCGGGTGTATGCTTACACCGGCAGCATGCGCAGGACTGCTCGTATGTGTGGAGTGAGCGCAGCTTCCGTATGCAGGTGGCTCAGGCGCCTGGAGCCCATGGAGTGGACCGGGCGGCGGCGGGTGGTACTCAGTGACGCCTTGGTCGCATCGGTTGACGTGTTCATGCGTGACAAGACGCGGTGTTCCGCCATTGATGTTGTGCAGTTCATACGCGACTCATGGAGCATCAGCATCTCCAGGCAGTTAGCGCACTGTATCATCAGACGCCTTGGATTCACTTACAAGCGCACCAGGAAACGGGGCGGCAGCTCGCGTGCCAAGGCCTCCCTGCGACACTCTTTTTTTTGATCAGTTTCAGGCTGCTTACTCTCAAGGCGCACTTGTCGCACTGGACGAGTCTGGATTTGACCAGAGGTGCCGCCCAGTGTACGGCTACGCTCCTTCCGGGTCGCAAGCTATTGCTGATGTACAGCCTTGCAAGGACCGAAGTCGCTATAACCTCCTCATGGCAATCCACCAGTCTGGAACACACCATTCCG
>BDDC01000032.1:0-13078 GCA_001662425.1 Chlamydomonas sphaeroides
CGCAGAGACGGCTGTGTTACTCGCAGAGACGGCTGTGTTACTCGCAGAGACGGCTGTATTACTCGCAGAGACGGCTACATTGCTGGCGAACTCGATCTGAGTAGAGATGTTAGAGCCACCTGTAAAGAGACCTGCGGACGCATTGATGACCGTGCCATTGAGGGGACCCGTCATTGATCCTCCTGCTAACTGAAGCGAACTATTCGACGTCCAGGTCGCTGTGTTACTCGCAGAGATGGCTGTGTTACTCGCAGAGACGGCTGTGTTACTCGCAGAGACGGCTACGTTGCTGGCGAACCCGACCTGAGTAGAGATGTTTGAGCCACCTGTAAAGAGTCCTGCGGACGCATTGATGACCGTGCCATTGAGGGGACCTGACAGTGATCCTCCTGCTAACTGAAGCGTACTATTCGACGTCCAGGTCGCTGTATTACTCGCAGAGACGGCTGTGTTACTCGCAGAGACGGCAACGTTGCTAGCGAATGTAATCTGCGGCGAGATATTCGAGCCACCTTGCATGATAGCTGACGATGCGTTGACCGTGTTTGCTTGAAGTGAGCTGCCAACACTCAAGTTACTGGATACCAGCACACTCCCTTGCACGTCCAGATGTGCCTGCGGTGTTGCGGTGTTGATGCCTGCGAATGTCGATGATGTGGTGTTGCTGCTATCTCCGTGCACCAACACAAAACGGGGTGGTACAGATGTACTGATGGCATTGAATTGCACTCGAGACTGCGAGATGGATAACAGAGCGTTACTGGTCGGATCAACATATCCTAAATGGAATGCTGCATTTGACTGCAGCGTGAATGTCATGTCACCTTGAGATGCAGCACTAAAGGCCGCGTTGCTTTTGGCGTTAACGACACTCATATCGCATGAATTCAGTCCCGCCATTGTCGGTGCTGTTCTTATGGGGAAGATTGAGAGAGGAGGAGATCTGTTGGCTTACACTGTGCAAAGTAAATTATGAGAAGTTGAGCCGGGTATAGTAGATGTAGAGTAGAATAGTCTAGATTCTGTGATAAAGTATAGTCATTAACAGTCTGACCCCCAAACACGGCACAACGCGCAGACACCGTTGCCTCAGCTTCGGATATGAGAAGAAAAGAACAACCTCTAACAGGACAAACACAACAGTTTCAAGTGCCACCGATTCTATTCATGCAAGACCCTATCCATGGAAGACAACGTCCACTATGCTCGCAAACGCTCGCCGCGGCGTCGCACGCTGGCAAAAATCACCGGCATAAGTACTGCACTGCGATGAGCTGTGTTCTACAAAACAAAAATAAACAAAAAAACGCGGTCAATGGCGCGCCCTACGCTGTGTACTCTGCCTCATCTGTACTCTGCGCTGTCTGCGCCGTTATCCAGGCCGTTATCCCGGCAGTTGTCCCATCCCTGTCATCCCATGCTTGATGCCCCCGCAATGCTGCCACACATTAAAGCAGTCTCATGAAGTGATATGAAACACCCCCCGAGTGAATAGTGAATTTATCAAAGGAACTTGCTGGAACAGGGATGTCCCAGAAATATGGTTGGTTCCGCGTGGTGTTGTGTGCCCCCTCACAGTAGGCACCATCCTCCCGAAAGGATGTCGTCCTTGAACCACTCCAAGGACGTCAGATCTTTGTAGGTGGCGCCGAAGCTGACCACGTTCTTCTCCACCTTTGCAAGGATGGGCTCGGGCAACTTCGTTGAGTACGCAGACGACACGGCGAAAACCACCGCCAGGAAGATTGCACAAAAAGTCTTCGGCTGGTCGGTGTGGCCGAAGATCAGAATTTCTCCGAGTACGAGGAAGCCCTCCTTGTCCATGTCATCATCTCCCGCGATCTCCAAGAGGTTGTCCCTCCACTTTTCATAGTCGTTAATAAACTCACGACCATGGAAGTCCACCGTCATCGTCTCGTCGCGGGACCTGCGAGTAAAGAGTCCGGTGAAGAGTTCGGTGATGAGATC
Organism: Chlamydomonas sphaeroides; assembly: GCA_001662425.1. Lineage (NCBI taxonomy): Eukaryota > Viridiplantae > Chlorophyta > Chlorophyceae > Chlamydomonadales > Chlamydomonadaceae > Chlamydomonas > Chlamydomonas sphaeroides. The sequence goes on from BDDC01000032.1 coordinate 1,969, forward strand.
CTAGAAAAGAGGTACACACCTGGTTCCTGTCGCCGCGGTCTTCGTCGCCGTGGTCAAAATCACCGCAGTCTCACCGCGGTCGTTGAGCAGCACATAAATGAGACACGTGTCTGACTGGCCCGACTATTTATGGGCATTGCCTGCCGTACGACGACACAGGTACGACCGGGAACGCAACAGCTCAACAGACACATGTCGTGATGTTGTGAGATGAGCTCTTAGGAGCTCTTATGTGAACTCACGGTGGTACGGCTGTGAATTTTGTGCAGTACATTATGACTAACGACGATGCCGACGACAAAATCCCGATCCTTGAAACAGAAAGTCACCAACCAAAAGACACAAAGATCTTTATCGAAGCGTTCGACGCAAAAGAAACCGAAGAAAGGCGGTTCAGCTGCTGCAGGCCCGAAAGATGTGCAGAAAGCTCAAAAGGGACCCGCTTCGGCGTACATAGGCACCGCGGGGAACCGTGCACTTGCGGTCGAGTTGAAGAAAGACCAGACCTTACTAGCGGACACGCATGCGATGGCGTACATGGATGGCGACATTGACCTCAAGACAAACATGGGCGGCGTTGGCAAGGCACTGGGGCGCTTTCTAGGGGGTGACGACCTCTTCCTCAACACGTTTACTGGTACGAATGACAGCAGGCCACAACGGATCGTCCTCAGCATGCCGATGCCCGGCGACATCGTCGAGCTGTCTCTCGCGCCCGAGGAGAGCTACAAGCTGTCGCGCGGTGCGTTCATGGCAGCCGCGCCTGCGGATGCCGTTGAGATTTCTGGTAAATTCAATGCACGCGGCATTCTGTCGATCGGTCAAGAGGAGGGTTTTGTATTAACCAAGGTCTCTGCCAAGAAGCCGGCAACTGTCTGGGTCGCTTCATACGGTCATATTGAACGACATGATGTCCCTGCTGGACGTACGATCTTAATAGACAACGAGAACTTCCTGGCATGTCAGCTGGATGTGGAGTATGAGATCAGCACGGTGGGTGGGGTCAAGTCCATGCTCTTTGGAGGCGAGGGCTTCGCCATGAAGTTCAAGGGGCCGTGCACGGTATACACGCAGAGCAAGGGGCTCAACAGCTTCGCCATGCTCATCAACGAGTATCTCCCACCACCGCCGTGAGGTTCCCGTTCTCACGATCCCGGGTCTTTCAGGAAAGAGATGTATGATGAGATGTCTTTTGAGATGGAGATGAGTACGACAGAGATGACTCGTTTACGAGGGGGTTAAAAGGGGTTGGCTTGAACACCTTGAGCATGGAGCATGGACATCAATCATGTAGAGCTTGAATACCATGGTCGACGTGTCGATGGCCTTCCACATGGCAAGGGGATGTACCTGATCAAGGCGACGAATGGTGTCTACTACGTCGGGGACTTTTTCGGGGGGCATCCCCACGGCAACGGTGAGCTCTACGACACGAAGACGCAGCAGGTTGTGTACAAAGGTCCTTTTTTCGCCGGAGTACCACACGGGTCCGGATGTACAGTCAGCATCACGAGCTCAAACTACAAGTACGAGGGCGAGGTGTTTGCCGGACGTTTTCATGGCAACGGCGTGATGACAAACACATGCGACGGCGGCCTGATCTACCGCGGCAATTTCTTCGACCACAAACCTCATGGTCGCGGCACCACGCACGTCTACGACGGTGACTTCTTCGCAGGGCGTTACCACGGCAGTGGGTACATGTTTAACGTGAGAAGCGGGGCCTTGCGGTATGCGGGCAATTTCTTTGCGGGCACAAAGAACGGGGTGGGGACGTTCTTCAGGGAGGACGGCGGCAAGGTGTACCAGGGGCAAGTGTGGAAGGATGTGATCAACGGGAGGGGAGTCGAGTTTGCGGCGGATGGCGTGACTGTGAAGCGTGAAGCATTTTTTTGCAACGGCAGAGTGAGAATCAAGTTTATCCCGAGGTAGGCGAGCGAGAAGCTGTAAGGAGCGGGCTGGCGGCGGGCGCGGCGCTACCGCAGCATATGAGCAGTTCCATCCACTCCCAGTGTTCATCGGAATGGCTCCTCACGATGTACAGCGAGAACATGCGCTTTACAAACGTCTCATGGAAGATCCGAAACGATTACAGTACAGCCGCCATGCCCGTTTCCCCCTGCGACAGCGCACCCGCGGTAGAGGAGGGTGGGCACATGCGGTACGGCCTGCAAGACTCGCAGGTTCCGCAGTGGCTCCGCTTCAGCACATGCATTCCGGATACCGCATGGGAGGCACCCGAACGGAGGCGCTGCTCAGCCTCTTCCGCCTGCACAACGAATGCATCAATGCGTGGACAATGATTGGCGCCAGTGTATTGTCCACGGCGGCCATGGTTCACGTACTGACGAGCGTGCAGCCGACGGGTTCCACATGGGTGCCCTTTGTCGCATTCTGGTTGAGTGCCGTCGTGCACCTACCATTTTCTGTTGGCTACCATCTCTTCATGCCGCTTGGCCCTGGCACGTACAACCTCTGGCGCAAACTGGACGTCGCCTTCATTTTTATAGCGTCTGTCCCCTTGACATTCGCACTGGACTTCTTCGTCTTCCCTTGGTGGGCGACCCTGGCCAACACCGGCGCAGCGGTGCTTGTCGCCGGCGCGGCGCTTGTTCAGATTCTTCAACTCCCGAAATGCCAGGCCCTGCAGAAATCCCAACAGACAGCCTTCGTGGGCATCATCGTGCTGGTGTACGTCTTCCCCATCTGCTTTCAGGCCGTGCTCGACGGCATCCACGAAAAAACGTTCACAGCCCCTATGGGCGCTGCGATTGGAGTGTTCAGCTCACTGTCCATTGGCGCATTCGCGTATGCAAAATCTTACCCAGAGGCGCGGTTCCCCCGCAAGTTTGATCTGGTGGTGAGTTGCTTTTGTTTGAGCCCTGCCAGAATAAATGTGCCACGATCCATCGCGTGCCAAAACACCCGCAGGGGAGCTCGCACCAGATCATGCATCTTGGAGTTGTGGGAGCGCACGTGTCCGAGTTCATTTTCATCCTCGCCTGCTACAATCGTAGTCGTGAATAATGGGCATCAAGTGTAACAAAATTCACTCGACAAACACACATGTTCCGCGCCGCGCCCGCCGCCAGTCCGCTCTACACTCACGCGCTGCTTCTCAGGCGGAGAAGAGTTACATTCCATCGTCATCGACGAGTAGATCCTGAGAGTAGCGGCAGGCTCGGCCCGGCAGCACCGCTCATCATCTGCCGATGCGTTCTAGGACGCTGCGCATAGACCCTCGGCAACCACACCACAAAGCTCCGGAAAGGCACATTTCCATCCAACCGATGCACATTCAGCAAGTCCGACTGCTTAACGTTATGGGTCTCCCCCCGCTTAAAGACGCGGTGGCGGTAGTTGCAGTCCAGAGGCAGCAGCCACTCCTGAGAGTTAACTGCAAAAGAGGAAAAGGAGAGAAAGATGAATTAACGGATCTCTTTGCCATTGCAGGTGCCATAGGATCTTGTAGGATTGCAGGTGCCATAGGTATATCTTACTTGTGTACGGGGGTTGAATGTACACAACGCTCGCGGTAGTGTCCTCAGATTCCGGCGACGGAACCGTCGGCAACGTCTTCAGGATGTACAATTCACCAACTGCGAAGTCGACGGTACCGGTGCTGGTGATGTAGAAAGCAGACGGCCGGACAATGATGTAGCAGGAGGTTGAACGATCGCTGATAGAGGCGATGTTGTCCAGGAAGTAAACAAAGTAGGAGTCCGTGTCGAGCGCCTCCCCGAATGCACGCGGGGGCATGCCGTCGCCCACGTCCACAAAGACAGTGACAAAGACGCGAGAGGTCATTTGCCGAGGACCCGCCGCGATCTCCGGAGCGATCATAGTATGGTCGATCTCGACGAGCAGTCGGGTAACAACGTTTGCGCTCATGATAAAAGGATCAAATTATTGAAGGTCAGTGACGTCAAAGAAGTTGAGTGAGTGTTTTGGGCTTCAGAGTACCGACAGGCTGGAAGACGCAACCTATAATAGCGCGCGATGGATGCTGTCGTACTGCATTGTGTACGAGATGTTCCGTGAGAGTTCATGAGACTCTCGCAAGCGGTTCTTGCATTTTCGCTCACTCACGATTCAAGACCTCACGATTCAAGACCTCACGATTCAAGACCTCACGATTCAAGACCTCACGATTCAAGACCTCGCGACTCAAGACCTCGCGACTCAAGACCTCGCGCTCAAGACCTCGCGACTCAAGAACTCGCGACTCAAGGCCTCGATCGACGCACGTTCCATGAATCCACTGCCCACTGATGCCGAGCTCTACGGCTTCATGTATGATACCAACTCGGCGGCAGCGTCTCACAACGCTCAACAACGACCCCGATCGTCTGTCACAGACATGGTGACCGGCCACGTCTCAAGGATGCTACTGGCATCGTCAATCCAACTGCAGAACAAGAACAACCCGGAAATACAGAAATGCATGCAGGCCGCGATCTTTATGGAGTCGGCGCCGGTGGGGCACTTCACCAAACGTCACGAGCACGCTGGACGGTACACCTCGTTCTGAGTGAGTCTGAGACCACATAAAGCCTGTCATGTATGGTGGTGTTGGAGTATGACACGATTGTGAGCGATGGCTGGAATCCTGTTTCTGCCAGAGGAGTGCATCCAAGCAATCCTCTCGACTGTAACGGTGACGGATGTGCAATCCTTTGCCAGTGCCAACACGGCTTCGCGCGATGTTGTCGCAAGGATCTTAGCTGTCAAGGATTCCGCCGAGTTTAGCATGCAGATCATTTTAAACTCTTACAGCACATTGCATATTCTGCAGCAGTGGATTCAGCACCGCATACCACGTGTCCTTAGCAACAGCAGGATCGATGACCGGACCTATTGCTCCCTCGTTTTTGACAGCACTCCTGTGAGTCAGCTGAAATACGTGGAAGAGTTTGCCATAACGTATGCAGCGAGCTCGGGCACAACGGACAAGTGCAAGATCCTATTGGACGTCCTCACAACGATTCCGGTCAAGTTGAAGTTGGCGATGGTCACGGCGGCCATCAGCAACCGTCATGACAAGACGGCGGCATCCATCATTGAGCAGCTGACGTGCGACGAGCTGGTCTCCCGCGACATAACCGATCACCTCGAGAACGCTCTGCAAAAGAACCTCGTGGACGTCGTGCGCTGTCTGGTCACAAGATGCGCAGATGATTTGGACATCATAGATCACAACCGGCTCTTGCGCAGCTACTTTCAGGAGAGCAGCGACGCGGTGTTCGCTTTGGTCGACAGCATGATCAGATGCAGCGATCAACGATGCAGCGTGTCGGCACGACTAATTGAGAGCATCGGCGAGATTGTCTCGCCATATTTCTCGGACCTACACGACAAAGTCTCCCCGTTGGCAAACACGGCAGTGCACATGTTGAAACGTGTCGTGGACTCCTACATCACGTTCTTTCGGGGTGACCCTTACATTGAACATGCCATCAGCTTCAGCAGCATCATAGCGCCATGTCTCGTCATGTACGCATGCAATGGTCGCAGCAGCGTATTCAAGGCCTTGGCATCGTGGCTCTCGGACGATGGCTACAAATTCTGTTTCAACCATCAAGAAGACCAGCTGCGGACCGCCATGATTATGCTTTCGGACGGGGGACACGAAATTGGGGGGTCGTCATGGACCGGAGACGTCATATTCGAGTACTTTAGACGAGTCCTTGACGGTGTCTCGGTGTCGACATCGGATAGGAAGGCGCGGTTTCTCCTGTACGACGCGATCTTCCACGGAGCGCACGTCGTTGTACGCTACGCAATGTACCGAGTCCCTCACTTGCGACACAGTGAGGAAGCCCGCATGGGACTGAGCGTCGCACAGCGGCGGCGGCATAACGAGATTATTGCGATGCTGAAGTAGCGTGTTTACATTCTACATAACCTGACCTCTGTGTAATTTGTCTCACATCCAAATCCCAAACTCAATCTATTATCCCACCTAGGACCCTACCTAGGAACTTAGAAGGCGACAAAAGCAAAACCGCCCCAAAAAAAATGTCCAGCGCAGTGTCGCTACGATTGCACGGCTAATAGCGTTTGAGGGATTTAAGGTGCAAAGGACTTCCCGTAAATGTCTCGGTCAGCCCCATGTCGAACCAGCATGTAATGAATGACACCCCGACACTCCCTCACAAAGAGACGCTCCAACACGCGATGCTCCAACAGCCAGACGAAAAGCAGACAAAATGACATACTTAAGATGTAGTAAGATGTACACAGACGTGCAGTTATGTTGACGCAATCTTCGTGCTGACTTTCAACACTTCCGTGTATACGCGCACGACTTCCGGGCCAGGTCTGCCTCTACTAAGCGCTCTAGCCAGCGACATCATTGCGTCCTTCACATGTGGACTAAAAAGCTCCACGGCAGGCTGGACTCCGGTTACCTTGCCGCCGGGCTGCACGATGTACTTGACCTCGGGCGGCTTGACCTCGGGCGGCTTGACCTCGGGCGGCTCGACCTCGGCGGCAGGCTCGACCTCGGCGGCAGGCTCGACCTCGGCGGCAGGCTCGACCTCGGCGGCAGGCTTGACCTCGGCGGCAGGCTTGACCTCGGCGGCAGGCTTGACCTCGGCGGCAGGCTCGACCTTGGCGGCAGGCTCGACCTCGGCGGGCTTGAGGAGAGCGACGGCTGGCGCGTCCCCAATTTCGATATTGGGGATAGTCTCTCTAGTGCGAGGGTCGATAAGGGGCGCGTCTCGGATAGAGAGGAGATACTTGATGTCGTCCCCGTCGAGTAGTGCGCGGTACTTCGCGATGAACGATCCAACAGGATCCCGACTCCGGCGGACCGTACTGCAGATCATGCAGTTCACATCCTGCCGACAAACAAATGAACAGAGATGAGATCGTTAGTGACACCGTTATTCACGGTCATATAAAGACATGAGCACTCATCTCACCTTGCAGACCCTTGCGTGAAACTTGATGCGACGAATTGTATCACAACACGGGATCGTGCAGGTTTCCGTCCAGGGGTCCTTGGCGCACATCAAGCAGTGAACCATCGATGTACTCAAAAGAGAGCAAAACATCTTGGTCTGACATGACTGGTCCTTGCTACTGTGGCAAGTGGTGCAGTGAATCGCAGCAGCGTGCGCGATCAAGTAGTTGACGGTCACTGGGTTCTGCTGGACAAACTGGCCTCCACGGATCGACTCTCGGATTACAACACGCTGTTGAACAAGTTGCTGGCCCTGATGACGGCTTGGAAGCATAGGTAGCTGATCGTTACAATCTAGAGACTTGTTCGCGATGTGTCCGATACAGTAAATGTGCCGAATGTACGATGCCGATTCATATAAAATGATCGATTTTTCAATTTATATAATTTTGGAGTCGATGTAGTACAGTTGTACGACATAGACATAGACTTGTTGTACGACAAGTACATTTAAGTATGAATGTCATCGGAAACTTCTTCCTTGAATTCATGCCTTCAAGATCTTCATGGTATGCAAGGATCGGGAAGTTATACAACGTGCATGATCTTTCAGGTTGTAGAGCATTTTGCGCAGAAGACTTTGGGTGGCCTGTTTGCCAGCCAGAATAAATCCCAGAAGAAAAGGATCAATGCGAATGTCACGAGGAACTTGTCTTTGTATGTGACACCCTTGTACAGGAGCAGGGGTGCGAAAACGACCACCGCCAGGACCCTTCCGGGTTGATCGGTGAGATGTTTCGTCCAATCTGCTGCTGCTGTTGTTGTCATCTCCATTCTCCATGAATAACATACAAAAGTTCCCAATGGGCATGTTCATGTCCTATTTGAGATTCATGGGATTTGAGATTCATAGGATTTGAGATTCATAGGATTCGAGAACTAGGATTTGAGAGTTAGGATTTGAGAACTAGGATTTACTTGTACGGCTGCTCATCCTCTCTTCAGTTGGTGTTTGATTCGTTGTCATCTTGACCTGTCTTTTGTTTGTGGTCATCATGGGCAAGCAGACGCAGCACAAGGAGAAGAAGGACAGGCGCTTGGGGCCTCGGCGCCCCATCAAGAAGTCGAAGAAGTTGATCAAAGTAGAGAAGCAGCTGGTGGAGCCCTTGATGCCGGACAAGGCCTTGGTGAGAATCTTGACCAAGCTCTACAAGACATCCGGACAGAAGCCGACGACATGGGAAATACTGTTCAAGTACACGAGTACGCCGACGTACTTGCACTACGTCATTCCAACTCTCACAAAGTCCAACTCTCCAACTGGGCAACAATTCACGACGTGCTTGTCGACGGTGTGCTCCTTGACGGGCATCAAATATGAGATCACGACGCTGATGTTTCCTTTGGTCGCGTCCCGGTCCTGTGTCATGACGATGCCGCCCTCGTCCAGCTCGGCGCATCTTTCCCGGCATCACATCGGGCGTCTGCAGGATGCGGTCAAGACCTTTGTCCACGACGACGTCATCGGACGTTTCATCGTTGTCGAATGGGAACCGTACTTCTACTCGTGCAAGATCAAGGACTGCCTACCGTTTCCCCTGCTGCGAGATGGCGCCGCCGTGTACTACCCTGTCTCTCAGTTCAAGGACGTGTCGGAGGCATCGGTTTTCCCGCTGAGCCTGCAACAGCTAGGATCCGGGATCTCTGGAAAACGTTCATTCATGTACGTGACGGCTGAGCTGGACATGCCCTTCTTTGTTCTGGAGCTCGTCGCCAAGTCCAGCACAGCTTCCGGTCAGCTTCCGGAGAGCTTTCTGGAGCTGCCCGAGCCGCTGCAGCTATGGTGCGCTGGGTTCGACTTCGTTGCAAGCCGCCTTCCCAGCGAGGTGACTTCGCGGTTCAGTGACGTCTGCCAGGACATCATCGCGTTCAGCAAGGAGGAGGAGCAGGAGGACAAGAAAGACGATGAGAAGGAGGAGGAGGAGGAGAGTTGCAAGGAGGAGGAGCGGTCCGACTGCGGTATCACGACATGCTCCGACTGCGGTATCACCCTGCGCAGCACAATTACCATCAACGGAAAGATACAGACCCGCTACGACAAGCGGATCGAGTTGTGCAATGACATCATGCGGGCGTCGGCTTCGGCTCCGGCTTCGGCTTCGGCTTCGGCCTACTTTTGCATCGAGTGCTACAAGAAGTCACAGCAGCGCCTCGGGGCGTGTGTCAAGCTCAAGGGTGGTTGCACCGACTGCCTGTCCAACAACGTTTCCACTGCGAGTGACTCGACGGTCCAAAACGTCTGCAGATCATGCATCGCGCTGTACCGGTCGGAGATGAATGCTCCTTTGTTATTCAACCGTGAGTTTGGGTTCGACTGAATTTCATTTCGCTGAACTTGCTGATCTTGAAGAACATGAAGAACATGAAGAACATGAAGAACTTGCTGATCTTGATGAACTTGATGTGATGTCCCTCCCCGCAGACGTCACCACCAACGTGCTGAGACCGTTCACCTTCATGACACAAGAACCAAAGATTTTCGAGTATGTCGAGACCAAGAAGAATTCATTTGTGATCACATCAGAGAACGCCGTCACCGGCGTCCTCTTGCATCTGAACACCACTCAGGGTGTCGGCAAGGGCAAGGGCTCTGTTTTTGCGGACCTGAAAGAAATGGTCGATGGCAGCAGCAAGACATTCAAGTACATATTTTTGGTCGGCGTCAAGCAAGAGCCGCATGCGTTCGAGGAGTTCGAGATGATCCGCAATAAGATTCGCAAGCTCAAAAGCAATGGCGATGACATCACGGACGCTACATTCATGGACTACATGTTGAAGGAGTGCGCCCTGGTCAACAGCGTCCGGAAGCCCATCCTTGCGCTGCGGCGCTGGCTCTTCATGGCGCACACTGCTGTGCCTGGGGACGACGTGCTACCTCGAGGGCACACGTACACCACGAACATCAATCTGACGTTCGAGCGGGAACGCAAAGAAATCGGTCTGCAAGTTGACGACAATACGGTACCCGTCTCAATGGCTCACGGGCGGGGCAAGAAGACCACTAATCAGAAATTTGTGTTTCGCAAGAATGAGGATGCATTGCTGAAAGCATCTCAGATCGTGTTCAACAAGCCGGAGGAGGTCTCGAAGCTGTTCAAGGCACTTGCACTGAAAAATGGACGGGGTTCGTAGAAGGAATGTCGTACATTGTCGTACATTTCAATGCACATGATATGGCCATTCTTCCCTCGGCATTCGAGACTGTAAATTATTTACTGCATCTCTCTCCCTCTCTCTCGAGCATGGCCAGCCTTCCAGCGTCGGCGTCGTTCAAGGAGTTCACCAAGAACCAGATCGTTTTCCGTCCATCGTCTTTGCCAGCCAACGACGGACGACTCCACAACATCAAGTTCAGAACGTATATCAAAACCAAGAAAACTTACGTCGTCAAAGACAACTGTAAGAAATCACCTCCTCTCCTGCCAGCCGACGTCGAGGACTGGCCGCGTCACGCAGCAGCGTCACGCGCTCTCCTCACGGCCGCGGTGGGCACCTTCATCGACGTGAATTGGTCCCTTGACAACGGCATCAAATGCATCAAATACCGTGTTGTCAGTTTTTGGCCATTCGACGACATCAACCATGTGCTCGACAGCTCGTATGGCGTTTATCCCATGAAGCATGGCAAGCAGACGTGCGCGTGGAAGACGGCCGACGAGGAGATTCCGGTGTTCCTTCTTGATCCCGTAAACACCGACGGAAGCGACGGAGGCAAGTATGTCCTGGGCCTGTCGACGTTATGGAGGAACGCGTCCAAGGATGTCCGGCGCGCCATGTTGCACGCGTACAAGACCGCAAAGATCGCGGTGGGCAATGAGGCACACGTCGAGGAGGAGGTGCCGCCGGCGGTGACCCAGGAGCCGGCGATCGCGGAGGTGCCGCCGGCAGTGGCCCAGGAGCCGCAGGCGGTGGCCCAGGAGCCGCAGGCGGTGGCCGAGGAGACGCAGGCGGTGGCCGAGGAGGCGGCGATCGCGGAGGTGCCGCAGGAGCCGCAGGCGGTGGCCGAGGAGCCGGCGATCGCGGAGGTGCCGCAGGAGCTGCAGGCGGTGGTCGAGGAGCCGGTGATCGCGCAGGAGCCGCAGGAGCCGGCGATCGCGGAGGTGCCGCAGGAGCCGGCGATCGCGGAGGTGCCGCAGGAGCCGG
>BDDC01000032.1:23552-70828 GCA_001662425.1 Chlamydomonas sphaeroides
CTCATGTACATGTCGCCATCAGCGACCCCGACTTCATCATCATCTATCTCGGGAACGCCTGTCACATACAGGCCGCCCTCTGGGACCCCAACTGTAGGAAACCCTGTCATATACAGGCCGCCCTCAAGCACCCCAACTGCGGGATCTCTTGTCATGTACAGGGCGCCATCAGCGACCCCGACTTCATCATCATCTACCTCGGGAACTCCTGTCACATACAGACCGCCCTCTGGGACCCCAACTGTGGGATCTCCTGTCACATACAGGCCGCCTTCAGGGACCCCAACTGCGGGATCTCCTGTCATGTACAGGGCGCCATCAGCGACACCGACTTCATCATCATCTACATCGGGAACTCCTGTCACATACAGGCCGCCCTCTGGGACCCCAACTGTAGGAAACCCTGTCATATACAGGCCGCCCTCAGGCACCCCAACTGCGGGATCTCCTGTCATGTACAGGGCGCCATCAGCGACTCCGACTTCATCATCATCTACATCGGGAACTCCTGTCACATACAGACCGCCCTCTGGGACCCCAACTGTGGGAACTCCTGTCACATACAGGCCGCCATCTGGGACCCCAACTTCATCATCATCTACTTCGGGAACTCCTGTCACATACAGGCCGCCCTCAGGCACCCCAACTTCATCATCATCTACTTCGGGAACTCCTGTCATATATAGGCCGCCCTCTGGGACACCAACCTCATCATCATTCTCTACTTCCTCGGGATCACCTGTCACATACAACATGCCGCCCTCAGGCACCCCAACTGCGGGACCCCCTGTCACATACAGGCCGCCGTCAGGTACCCCAACTGCGGGATCTCCTGTCATGTACAGGGCGCCATCAGCGACCCCATCTACCTCGGGAACTCCTGTCATGTACAGGGCGCCTTCTGGGACCCCGACTTCATCATCATCTACCTCGGGAACTCCTGTGACATACAGGCCGCCCTCTGGGACCCCAGCTGCGGGAACCCCTGTCACATACAGGCCACCAACAGGGATCCCAACTGCGGGAACTCCTGTCACGTACTACAGACCGCCCTCAGGGACCCCAACCTCATCATCATCATTCACGTACATGCCACCATCAACCATCCGGACCCCAGCACGTACGCCGTCAACTATCCAGACCCCAGCACCTGCACCAATGTCGAGGAACCCTGTTGCATCTGTTGATAGCAGTACCACGTGTAAAGCGACAATGTCACAATTGCGCGATGCGCTTCAAGAAGTTCTGTTCTCCAACGAAACAGCATACAACAAAGCACAGCAACAGTTCTATTACTCACAGCAGCAAGGGTACCCATTCGCGGCGTCTCAACCACAAAAGGAACAACAAGAATATCTAGACAACGCCAAATCATTGTACATGCTTCAAAACATTTCAAGTCAGATGGTACCCTCAAGCACATCGGTACCCTCAAGCACATCGGTGCCCCTAAGCACATCGGTACCCTCAAGCACATCGGTACCCTCGCGCACTTCGATCAGTCCAGGCGCGGCAGTTCATGTGCTTTCAGAATCCGGCAAAACCTACCAGTTGACTGATGAACAATGGCGAGTGTTTCAAGAGAGGATATTGTCAGGGTTATCTAGCCAAGGAGTACAATATGTACCTGGTCAACAACAAGTAGTGTATCAGCAATCAGCACAATCACCACTCCAACAACTACCCCAACAACTACCTCAACTACCACCACAACAACAGCTTCTCCAGAGTAGTGCACCGAGTGTCATCTTCGACCGTGTCGCTTCGCAAATGACGGAATCGCAACAGCAACAGCAAAAGTCAACGTGGAACTTGCTTCTCGACTTTGCCGGTGTTATCATTGGGGGCCAAATATCAGGTCGATAACCGCAAAAATGTAGTATGACAGAACCGCACCGCCGACAGTGATTGCGCCGAGTGAGAAGAGAGTTTTGCCTGGCCCAACTCCAAATGGCTGTGGGGCGCCCGTCGTTTGATCGAAGACAAGCATTGGCTTTGACACGATCAGGAGTGCCATAGCTAGCGCATAGAATAGGATGCTGTACACAACGCGGGGTGCGACGTATGCCATCAATGAGTTTTTCGAGTTATCTGTACTTGTGATCTAATGTATTTGTATTGTATCAAGCGAACCCCAAGATCTTTTTGAGGATGACGTAGGACGCAGCCATGAGAGCAGCTTTTACCGCGATCGAGATGTACACCTGTACAGCAGGGGACGTCTCTGCAACCTTTGGGATGGCGCGTAGCAACATGTCCGTCGGTGCCAGACTGATGACGGCAAAGAGCAATCCAACAAAGAGTGCGTGCATAATATGGTCAGTAATCGGTGATGATGCAAATGTGGCCCGGACCTGATCTATCTTGCTCACAGGAGCTTGTGTTGGAAGTGCTGGTACTTGTCCTGGTTGTTGCTGAGGAGGAACCTGCTGAGGAGGGAGCTGCTGAGGAGGAAGCTGCTGCGGAGGAACCTGCTGAGGAGGAAGCTGCTGAGGAGGAAGCTGATGAGGAGGAAGCTGATGAGGAAGTACCTGCTGAGGAGGACGCTGAGACGGCATGTTATCATACAGCGGTGCATCATGATCATGCTGCTGCTGAAGAGAAGACGCCAGGTTCATTTGAACCTCGCGAATGAGAGCATCGTCCTCGTCCTCACCAACTGGAGACGCCGCCGGCCCTTGAGAAGAGTTAAACGTGGGTAACTGGTTCAGTGGTGTTGATTTGGACATACTGCCTCGATAAATAATACTTGAGTTTCTTGGTTATTATTTTACAAGGCTTCTTGACGCGAAAAGTACGTAAAAAGTACTACGCAAAATTAGAGACTACTGAGAGAACAAAAATGGTCCGCACTGTTTCCAAACGCAGAAGAGTCCCAGAGTCACAACTCCAACTCCAACAACAACTCCAACAACTACAACTCAATGCCCAACCAGGTCTTCCCATAGAGGGTAGACCAGAACCTATAGAGTTTCCTGTCTCGGAACTCCCTGAAATCGTTGTGACCTCGGAACTCCCTGAAGTGACCTCGGAACTCCCTGAAGTGACCTCGGAACTCCCTGAAGTGACCTCGGAACTCCCTGAAATCGTTGTGACCTCGGAACTCCCTGAATCATCGGATGACGATGAATAGCTTCATTCAATTCACGTTCACTTCATTTCAGGTTCACTTCATTTCACATGAGGTGCCGTGTTGATCAGCGACTCGCCCTCGTCGGTCTCAGTCTCAGTCTCGGTCTCCTTCACATGTAGTTCGGTGTTGTGATAGTCATCGCGGATAAAGTCGTGAAACCACTGTTCAAAGATGGGGTGATCAGGAATGTCGTGTTTCAAAATGTCGTCAGATGACTCCTCGCCGCTGAGGATCGCCTGGTCGCCTGATCTCTTGGTCTCCTGATGTTCATGTAGTTGCTGCAGCACCTGCAGTTGCTGCTTTAGTTGCGCCTGCATACCCAACATCGCCTGGTTTATGCGCTCGACCTCCGCAACGACGGCGACATTAAAGACCCTTTGATACAGTAATTCCTTGAGAAGGTCGCGGCTCGCGAGATTGTCTCCGAGATGAGCCCTGTACGACATTGCGTGCATCAGCGGGTCAAGATTTACGGCGCCTACTACATATATATACCGGCACACCAGTAGTTCTCCTTTTAAAGATAAAGATGGATGCGCGTGTGCAGCGACAGCTCTTGGACGCGTGGTACGCGGCGCACCGCTATGCGTTGACGCAGCATCACCTGCAGTCGTATGACCACTTTATATCCTCGAGGATTCAGTCCACGCTGCAGTCGATGAACAATGCCTTTGGCACGATCCGGAAGCACCGCATGACAGAGAGCAGCCCCGAGGTACTCTATGAAGTGCGCGTCTTTGTGGGCGGACGGCAGGGTGCGGCGTGGTACCTGGACAAGCCCACGCTGGCGGACGGCAAGTTGATGTACCCCAACAACGCGCGGATCTCGGACATGAGCTACGTGTCGCTGTTGTACGCAGACATTGTAGTCGAGTACCTGCAGAATGGCAGCGTCACCGCGACGCGCGAATTTCAGCGCTTGCGCATCGGCGCCATCCCGATCATGCTGCACAGCTCGGCGTGCGTTTTGCACGGGCAACCGCCGCGCGTGCTGCACGAGATGGGCGAGTGCGTCTTTGACGAGGGCGGCTACTTCATCATCGATGGCAAGGAGAAGGTCGTGATCGCGCAGGAGCGCATTGCGTACAACAAACTCTTTGTGACCAAGATCAACCCCAATTCCAAGGATGCGACCGCGTACTCGATGGACGCGTTCATCCGCTGCCTGCCGCCGAACGACCTCTTCCCCAAACTCCTCCGGTTCAAGGTGCACACCCGGACCCACCGCACGCGCAGCAACGCCATCGTCTGCGCCATGCCGCACGTCGCCGGCACCATCCCGCTGTTTGCGGTCTTCCGGGCGCTGGGGGTCGAGAGCGACGAGGCCATCCTGCGCACCATCATGAGCGGGGCGCACGTGGACGAGGGACGCGTGCAACCAGAGGACGCGCAGGTCTTGAACTTTCTGCGCCACTCGGTGGTGGACTGCGCGCGCCACGGCATCATGTCCCAGATGCGCGCGCTCGAGCTGTTTACCGCCGATGCCGATGCGGACGGCGTCGCAGGCAAGCGGCGCAGCATGGCGCAGGTCAAGGAGCTCATCCTCAAGAGCCTCCTGCCAAACGCCGGGTTGAACATGGATGACAAGGCCGTGTACCTGGGCTACCTGGTCAACCGCCTGGTCCGGGTGTGCATCGGCGTGCTGCCGGTCACGGTGCGGGACAGCTGGGTGCACAAGCGCATGGACCTGTCGGGCACGCTGCTCGCCGACCTCTTTCGCGACGTCTACCGCCGCTTCCGTCGGGAGGCGATGAATAGGTTGAACATGGAGTTTGTGACGGGGCCCTGGAAGCACAGCGGCCAATTTGAGCAGCTCATCAACGGCAGCAACCTGGCGCGCATCTTTGATTCGTCCATCGTGGACCGCGGGATGATCCGGTCATTCAAGGGGCTGTGGAACTACGACGAGCAGAACCCAGAAGCCAGCAAAGCGTACCAGCGCGACGGCGTGGTGCAGGACATGAACCGCCAGTCGTACCAGACGTACGTGGCTTACGTGCGGCGCGTGTCGACGGTCATGTCGAGTGAGGTCAAACTAGTGGCGCCGCACATGCTCTACGCCGCGCAGTGGGGTGCGGTGTGCCCGGTGGACTCTCCCGATGGCGCCAACGTCGGCATCTTGAAGCACTTTTCGGTGCTGTGTCACGTGACCGGCGACCGCGAGCCCACGCCCCTGATCGAGCACCTGCAGGGGGTGCGCCTGCTGCGACACGACGCCACGGGTGGAGGCGGAGACACGAAGCTGACGCGGGTCTTTTGCAACCACATTCTGCTGGGCGCCACCACTGCGCCGCCGATGCTGGTCAGGTACGTGCGTCTCCTGCGCCGGACGGGGCTCGTCGCACCGGACGTGTCTATCACGTGGGACATTTTTGGCTGGGAGATCAACATCATGACGGACGGCGGCAGGACGTGCCGGCCGCTCATTGCGCTCGCGGACGGCGGCCTGGACCGCGTGACGCTGCCCGGGTTCGCCGCCTCCTGGGCGCGCCTGATTGGCGGGACGCTCTTGGAGAATGACGGCGACCTGCCGGCGGAGTTCAGCGGCGGTCCGGTGGCGTCGACGGCGACGCTGATGCGCCACGGCGCACGCGCTGCGGAGGACCTGCCGGCCGCCATGGAGCGCCTCGCGGCACACGCTGCCCCCATCGAACTCATCGACACGGAGGAGCTGTCCAACGTACTCCTAGCGTCCACGACATACGCCAACACGCCCAACCAGAAGTACACGCACGTTGATGTGCACCCCGCCGCGATGCTGAGCCATCTGACGTCGACCATCCCCATGATGGACCACAACAACGGCGCGTACAACGTGCTCTGTATCGCGCAAACGAAGCAGGGCCTCGGCGTGTATGCGACCAACTTCATGCACCGCGCCGACGTGTCGGGCATGATCCTGCACTCACCGCAGCTGCCGCTGGTGACCACGTACTTTGCGGACAAGATGTGCAATGGGCACCTCATGCACGGCGAGAACCTCATCGTCGCCATTGCCACTTACGGCGGCTACAACCAGGAGGACGCCGTCATCCTGAACAAGAACTCCGTGCAGCGCGGCATGTTCAACATAACTGTCATGTCCACGGAGACGTTTCATGAGGAGGACACGACCGGCACCGACCCGCAGGCGGGCACGCGCGTCATCATTGCAAACCCGCTGCAGCTCATGTCGCAGGGGGGCGACGTGGACGGTGTCAAGGCGGAGACGGTCGATTACGCTCGTGACCTCGCGACGGATGGCACGCCGGTGCTCGGGAGTCGGTTGACGGAGGGCAGTGCCCTGCTTGGCATGGTTGCATACGCCGCCGAGTCGCCTTCGCCAAACATGCGACCCAACATGCGCGACGTCTCTGTCATTGCCGACAAGACCACCTGGGGTACGGTGGACCGCGTGTACATGTCTGAGGGCCCCCCAGGTACGCGAACATGCAAGGTGCGCCTGTGCGAGGTGCGCACGCCCGACCTCGGTGACAAGGTGGCGTCGCGCTACGGGCAGAAGGGTGTCGTAGGCGTTCTGCTGCCACAGGCCGACATGCCGTTCACGGCCGGGGGCGTGACGCCGGACATTATCATTAACCCACACAGTTTTCCGAAGCGCATGACGGTGGGCCATCTGCTGGAGGCGCTCCTGGGGCGCGTCGCCTGTGACGCTGGCACGCGCATCGACGCGACCAGCTTTGACCGAACGGACCCCATCAAAGCAGCCAAGACGTACTTTATGAGTCGCCCGGCGGGCGAGGCGTGGTCCAGCACGGGTGACACCATTCTGTACAATGGCCGCACCGGAACGCAGATCGACACTCAGATCTTTGTGGGCGTCAACTACTACAGCCGGCTGAAGCACATGTCGGCAGACAAGATCAACTACCGCGCCACCGGGCCCAGGAGCATGATGACGCACCAGCCGACGCAGGGGCGCGGGAATGGGGGCGGCCTCAAAGTCGGCGAGATGGAGCAGCACTGCATGCTGACGCACGGCGCGGCGCACTTTCTCAAGGAGTCCTTCCTGGACCGGTCGGACGCTTTTGCGGTGGGCGTGGATGAACGGCTGGGGCACCGCACCGAACACGGCACATCGCTGCCGTCGGGTGAAGTGACGGCTGTGCGCAAGACGGTCATGCCGTATTCGTTCAAACAGTTTTCTCAGGAGCTGGAGGCTCTGAGCATCGATATGAAGCTCACGATTGGATGAAAATTTTTACCTTTGATTAATTTAATAACCCATCCATCTACTATCCATTACATAAAATGGCCCCTCGCAAGGAAACCATTGCCAAGCTGGTCGCCAAGGCCATTTCAGAGATCGAGAACAACAAGTGCAGCCGTGCGCTCAACACGCTGACACGCCTGGAGGACCGCATGTCCAGCAGCGGCAAGTCTGCGCCCCCGAAGCAGCCCAACCCCTACGCCATCTTTGTGAAGAAGGAGTTCCCTCGCTTCCAGCGTGAGAACCCCAACAAGAGTGCCACTGAGATTATGCCGCTCATTGCCGAGGCCTGGCGCGCGCGCAAGGGCGCCTAGATCTAACTAGATCTAAACTAGACCTAGACCTAAAACTCGACCTAAAACTCGACCTAGACATTCATTCATTCATTCATTCAAAGCAAAAAAAGTAGTAGAACAAAAAAAGACTTAGTACTACTACTACTAGACATGCTGCCGCTGTTACCAGAACTGACGCTGCGCCGAGACTTTACCATTTTTGCGTTCGCGCTCATCGGCACGTGTATCGTTTTTACGGTGCTGTTCTTGCTGCTGTGCCGTGATGCCGGTGAGCACTTTGCGGGGAGCATCGATATTAAGCGTGATGCGCGGAACTCGGGGGAAGCACTGTTCACCCGGTTTTACTTTACAGTCGTGACGATGTCCACCCTCGGGTTTGGTGACATCATACCGACGAGCTACACTGCGCGGACACTAACCATCGCGCTGGTCACACTGCGCATGATCGCAGTCGTCTACCTGAGCTTCCATGTCGCACAAGCCACGCTGCACGTCACTGCTTCGGCATTGAAAAGGTAGTAGTAGAGCTACTTCAGACCTACTTCAGACCACTTCAGCAAATCATCAGCGAGGCGGTGGGGGAGGCAACACCGGCTGCGTGCCGGGAGGCGGTGACGGCCCTCCGCTTCCGGGCGGGCGGCGCATAGGGAGCACATCGCACATGAGCGTGCCGCCGCAGACGCCCGTCACGTTGGTGGCCTGGGACCCGTTGGGTCCCGTGATCATGGTGAATGAAACATATTCCCCCTTCCACAAGGTGCGATAGTGAGAATTCTTGGGCTTGATGCCGCTGTGGTGCACAAACATGTCCTTGCCAGCTTCGGGGCCGTTGCAGATTGTCAGGAATCCATAGCCCAGCGACGCATTGAACCATTTGCACTGGCCGATGACCTGGTTCTCTGTGGTGTCGGTGTCGCGGATCTCGTCAACAGGATCAACGTTGGTTGCCATCTCAGCGCTCTCTGTTTTTGTCGACGGTAGAGCCTTATGTTGCTTTATATCACTTCTTTCCAAAAGCCGTTCGATCAGATGTGTCCCATTTAAAACGGTATGCACTGTATAATCTATATTATCTGGAAAGTGCAATAGAATGAATAATACTGCACCAACTAAGAGTTCTACAACTCGAGGAATTCGAGGGCCTCCAGGGAGTCCTCAAGGGGGGCAAGGAGACCAAGGCATTCAAGGAAATGACCACAGGGTGGTGGACATGCTCTTTGACAAAACGTCCCTGTTGACGTTTGCCGTCAAGTGTGTGCGCCTGGTCGCAGACTTGTTGGCACTCAACATCGTCACGTCGCTGTTCACGCAGTGGTTCAAGAATAGTGAGGAACGGATCGAGAAGGACGTGCCGAGCATGCACAAGTTCGTGATCATCTTCTTCGCGTTTGAGTTTGCGATCAACATGACTATCTCCCTGATGTTGATGTTCCTGATCGAGGATGATGCGGTCGTCAAGGCGTCCTTCGTTGATCACATTATTTGCATCCTCATCTCCCTCAAGCTCTCCTGGAGCGCGGCGACCGTGTACCATGACCCAACGCTGTTCGATTACAGGACGGATGGTGCCACACTTATCATCGCCCTGGAGAAAAACATATCGTCCATCCTGGTGCTCAACCTCTTCCTGCCGTACTACTTGCTGGTGCGGCACATCATATACTAAATGTCATCATCATTTTGTAGCAATTTCACTCATTCAACGCCGTGACCCCGTAATACTGCAACGCTGCGCGAGATGCGTGCTCTTCCGCCTGCTTGCGTGTGCTCCCACTGCCCACGCCAACCACGACATTCTGCGCGTTCTTGACCAGGACTCGGAATGTATTATTGTTGTGAGATGTCGACGTCGAACTGACGTCATCCACGAAGCGCGGGAGCTGGTTGAAGTTGTGCTGGAAGTACTTACTCAGCAGGTCTTTGCTGCTGTTCTGGGTCAGCACAAGCTCTGCAATGTCGATGTTCTGCTCCAGAAACGCAACCAGCCACGCCTTGGTCATGTCGTATGACTGCAGCGTCAAAAAAATTGCGCCTAGGAACGCCTCAAAGACGTCCTCAAGGATCTTTCGGTTCTTGCGCCCCTCATTCTCCTCGATCTGTCTGCTGATGAGCACGAACTTATCAATACCCAGCATGAGCGCGAGCTCGCTCAGCATGTGCCCATTGACGAGCTTGGAGCGGAGGCGCGTGAGAAAGCCCTCGTTCTCCCCCGGGAACCGCTCGTACAGGTACTCTGCCACTACCAGATTGAGGACCGCGTCGCCTAGCAGCTCCAGGCGTTCGTTGGACTCCTCCTGCAGAGGGATGCAGTTGTCCGGGCACTGGCGGTTGCCCATCGCGAAATTTTCGTTTTTGCGTGTGCAATAGGACCGATGCACCATGGCCATGTGGAACTGTGACATGTCATCCAGGTGCACGCGGGTGACACCGTACTTCATCAACATCGCCAGTGTATCATGTCGTGTCAAGAGGACGTTGCGGCTGTTGAAAGGCAACGTGCCATCGCTGCTTTGGCCTTGCTGCTGTTGCTGCTGCTGCAGAAAGCTGCTAGAAGTAACGTCTCGTTTCTTCATGTGTTACGTCCATCGAGAGAGGTCTCTATGTCGTGTTCCCCCAGACATGAACTCTCGCGCGCCCAGCAAGGAATATTAATTCCCGTGTGGTCACTAAAGGAAGAAAATGATTTCTTGCGCGGCATGCCACAAGGTGTATGCGACACAGCACACACTCAAGAAGCACTGGAAACGGCAGCCGCTGTGTGCAGAATGGATCAACCTAAAATCCGGAGTCAAAGACTACATTGACCACAAGATGAGCGTCCGGGGTCAAACAAAGCTAACTCCCAACACGACATGTATGGCGTGCAAGACCACCTTTGCAAACGTGGGCAACTTGAACAAGCACCTCGCCGGTAGTGAGGTGTGCAGCAAGTGGGACCTGTACAATGACCTGGAACCGATCCATGGGTACCTGGGGCCATCGTACAGCGAGTTCAGTGCAACTAAGAACACGATGTGCCATATCATTTGGAACGTGTACTTGACGGACAAGGAGTCCGCCAAGACGAACGGCGACATCTTCAAGGAGAACAACGTCCACTATGTGATCGCGATACTCCCCGAGGAGGATGCGAGGGAGCACGGGGAGGGCAGCACTCGATGGCTCGCGGACTTGGGCGTCGAGTATGACATCCTTGGATACGCGGGGCACAACATGAACACTGACCTCGACGGATTTGACGTGCAGTGTGCAAGGATCGAGGAGTACAGAGCGAGGAGAGAGAACGTAGCCATTTTTTGTAATAATGGGTACCAGCGATCCCTGCCATTCCTGGTTTACTACCTGACCATGCATCACCGCAACGAGGTTCCGGATGTTGAGCGGGCGGTGGACATTATCTTGCCGCAAGTGGACAAGTTCAACTACGCAAAGGTGCGGGATAACACCGTAGCGGACATGAAGAATGTCTTGGCTCTCGGTTGCCATTCCGGAACTATTCAAGATGTGTGTCAAGATGTGCATGAAACGCGCAGTGAATGCAGCCTCGTCACCACAGAGAAACTGTAGTTGAGGGATGAGATGGATGATGCGTTGGAGTGGGACTCACGTCTGCTTTGGAGTGAGGAGAGACGCGATGTAGGGCCTGCTCTATACACAAACAGAAGGAGGATACTGGGTGTTCTTTTGAGATGTCCGAGGTGTCTCAGAATTCACTTGGTCGAGTGTAGGAGCGTGTCGCGTGTAGGAGCGCCACCAGGGTGCAGGTCTTTGTCCGTGCCAAGCTTCCAAAGAATCTTGCAAGCAGCAGTTGCGTCCGTCGACGTCATCTTGCCAGTCACAATCTGACCGAGGACGCGCACGGTGAACTGAAATTCTAGCAGGTGCGCTTCCCCCGGAGAGTCTTTCCAAACTTTCCGAAGCAGCTTCACGTACTGCGAGACTGTTTGCCTTGTGAGATCTTTGCTCGACACGTCTAGACCCCACAACTTGTCCCAGTAGCCTTGCATGCGTGTCGTCTGCATTACCTTGTTGCTCTCATGTTTCACGACCGGCTTCTCGGCGCCCTTGTTTGTGATCGTAGCTTCATAGATAGGGTTCCTCATTGCCCCACAGTAGGTGCAGTATGCTGAAGGCATTTTTGTATGTGTGCAACACAATAGAACTGGGATAGATTTGATTGGAACCCGTCCTCAGCGACTGGCTTCGTGGTGACTCCGATCGCATGGGTTACCTTGCGCCACTGATCTCGGTGCGGGAGGGGCACTGCCGTGCAAGCGAGGTGGCGAGGCAGCGGGGCTTGCTGCAGGAGCAATGTTGCAGAGGTCTACGTTGGTCGCGGAGCTGCGTGCGCGTTGTCCAGTGGCTGCAGGCCAATTACACCGTCACGGGCAGCAGACGCCATTCTCGAAACGAAAGATCAACCCGCAAAGCATTCAAGGACGCGATGGCAATGGCCGGATTCAAGTCCGACCGGGCTACCTGACGAAACGCATCTGTTTTCAATTACAAAATTACAGCATACAGCATCATCAAACGAAATCACACAAAGCCGACGATCCACACGGTGCCCTTGAGGCCGTCTCGGTTCGCGTGGAAGATGCGCTTGGTCTCATCGGGGGCGAGGCGCTCCAGGGCGCCGCTCTTGTGCAAGCGATAGGTCGCCATGTCGGCTTTGCGCGGGTCGTCGTACACAAAGAGCCGCACACAGACCTCCAGGCCGGCGTCCCCCGCCGCCTGCAGCTCGGTCCATGCGCAACGCGAAACCATTGCGGGCGACATGGTCGTGACCTGACCGGTCTCATCGGCGTCAAAGTTCGTTGAGGCAAAGGACAGAGTCGTCTTGACTCTACGCGAGCCGGCGACGATGAGGAGCTCGCGAAAAGCGTCTGGCAGCGCGTACTTGTGTTCCGCGACGTGAGCCACCTTGATGCGGTGCACGTACGGTCGGATCATGGGCACCACATCGAGCCGCCAGGCCTCGGCTTCAGGCTGCAGCAGCCGACCGTCGGGGGTCAGCTGGAAGAGCGAGACCTCCTCGACGATCTTTTCGGACTCGGCATCAATGTGAAACGTGGGTCGAATGACGTACAGGTAGAAAGCCCAGCTCTGGCTGTGCGTCATGGCCAGGCGCCGCATCGCTTTCCGCAGCCGTCCGCGGGTCGTGTAGCCGGGGCTGGTTCTGTCCGTCCCCGTCAGCCGGCATGTAGTCTGTGGCGGGTCGACGAACTTGTCGTGAACACGCGGCAGAATGACGACCTCGCCGTCCAGCGCGGTCACAATGTCCAAGAACTGGTCAACCGCGGTCTTGGGTTGAGGAAAGACCTGGTGGTTCATGACGCTGCTCGGCGTGCCAAACGCATCCCCGTCGAGCCTCCACTGGCGGCAGTGGGGGCACTTCATCGCATCCTCCCAAAGGACGCCCATCTTCTGCATGCACGCCGTGCACATCAAAAATGCGCATTTGTGGCACTGCGACACGGTCAATGGTCGCCTCTTGGTTGGGGTTTTTGTAGCAGATACCGCACGAGAACTCCAGCGGCGTCGAGTCCTCGGTCCAGAAGTGCCGGAGGACCGCATCGACGTCGCCGACCTCGCGGTTGTTGCAAAAAACACGAAAGGCGAAATCATTGTTGTTCTTGCGCGATTTGACGACGATGCACACGATGCGCTCGGGGTGATCAGGGTCGTAGTCCCAGATGGCGCGGCGCGACGTGACGACCGTCAGGCCGTCCTCCAGCAGCTCGCACGTCGTGATTGAGGTCGCGTCCGCGTCGACGCAATGAGCGACGCCAAGGCGATCCAGCGCCTCCAGGATCAGCGCAGTTGAAGTGATCGTGCTCATGGTGTTGAAATACCGTGGAAACTCATGTGCTGTACGCACCTTTATATGTGATACCTTGAGTTTGAGTCCAGGTACGCTATAAAAGCTCGCAAGCCACACTGTGGTGATCCGCACCTCCACAGGCCATGGTGTTCCTGAGTCGAACATATGATCTTCACGAAGACCGTGCGCAGACGAGCTCCGTCCCGATCCACCGCTTCTCCCCCCAATTCACCTCCATCCCGCCATGGAACAGGTCGATATCAAACACAAGCGTCATGCCCTTCTTTGGTACGATCTCTACGGTCTTGTCGTAGTTCATGTCGTAGAACACCGTGTGGCCGCCGTCATAGTCGTCGTTCAGATATGTCAGCACCGTGAACTTTGATTCCTCATCCCCGTCGAGTTCGGCACCGGTATCTGTGTGTATGGGAAAACTTTGGCCGGGAGCCACCTTTGCATACATCACGTACTTGGATGCCCTCGTCAAGCTCCATTTTTTGTCTTTGCGGTCCGTATATGTCTCTGGTAGGTGTCCTTGAAGTGCATGCCACATACGTGACGACACTGCTGGCATCACAACCTTGCCGTTTTTGAACCCGGCGTTTGTGAAAGGCCTGTCCCTGGGACTGCCATCAACGTAGGAAAGCCATTCGGATAGTTGCTCGTCGCTGTGCAGCCCGTCGATAGTGAAAAGCTCAAAAGGTAAACCCGTGTGTTGCGCAACAGCCATGGTCGAAAAATGATTTAGGGGGGCGTCTCCTTACATAGATTTCAGTCAGGAATTCACAAAGCAAAAACACGACAGCGGGAGACGACGATGGAGTCCAAAGATGTCGTGGCCGACGGCGGGTACCTGGCGCTGCTGCACTGCTATGGCTTCCAGGACGAGTGGATGCAGGGGCTGCCGCCCCAGGCGTTTGATGCTCGCCTCATGTTTTTGAACAGGCGGCATCAGGTGACCTACAGGAAGATCCAATGCGACACGGTCACCTGCAAGACGTCTGTCAAGCTGAGGCTGCGCCACGAATGCGTTCTTGTAAACTGCTTGGATCTGTACATCGAGAACCCTGAACAGAAGCCGGTCTTTGACATGATCAAGAGCATGACCACCGAGATTGGAGGCCAGCGGATCGACAATATATCATACCAGGAACAGTTCGATGCCGCATGTACGCTTTTCGGCCGGCAAGTCACACACATGAATGGCAAGACCGTAATTCCGCTCGTCATGGCTCCCGTTCACCAAAGCAACCTCGTCATGCCATCGACACAGAATCACGTGTTCCTCATTCACATAGAATTCCGGGACACTCCGCGCGAGGTTTCGTTGTATGGGAATGTATACTATCTAGAGGAGCCGGACAGGGTTCGGATATTCGCGGAGCACGAGTTCACGACCATACAGTCGGCTGCGGTCGACTGTGGGAAGGTAAAAAAGGGGACCAACCTTCTCGACGTCAATTTCTTCAACCACCCGGCATACATGGTGTACTTCTGGGGGTTCGACAAGAGCAAGGTCACAAACATCAGGTACGAGATCAATGGTGCAGTCCTATATGATGGACCCCTGGAGCCTCTGGAACATGTGAAAAAGCAGCGCGGCTACAGCGCATGTCAGGCGGTGATGCTGTTCTTCAACAACGACAGGTTTGACGCCTACCCTAACACCTACCCCACATCCACCATTAACTTCTCACGCATTGACAAGTCTACTCTTGTGATCGACACTGATCAGGACGAGGAAACAGAAGCGCATGTTGGCTGCTTTTCCAACCAGGGTGTCAGGTACGTCAATGGACTAATAGGCCTCAGGTACAGCAAGTAAGGGTCATTGCTAGTCGAAAAGTAGTTCAGTAGAGTAGTACAAAAATGTCAGAAGTCGAGGCGCGTCGTCTCATCAACAGCCTTGCCTCACAGAACGCTGCCACCAGTCGCAACATCGTCGACCTGTACCACCCCTTCACCACAGAGAAACTCAGGGGCATGGGTGCCAGCATCATCGCGTCCATCTTGTCCAATGTGTCAAACGTCCTGGGTCAGAACGTCTTCAAGCTCAACCCGCTCGTCAGCACGGGGTTATTCCTGCAGGTCTTTGGCAACCTCTTGGTCTACATCCTCGACATTCTGATTGCCAAGAAGTTCTTTGGCGGGGTTCAGGTGCCTTACACCAGCTTGGGGGAGCGCCTGAAGTGGCTGTTCAAATCATTTACAAAGACCATCTTTCTAAAGTTCATCGTGACCGTCATCATCGACAGCATCATCGTGGTCGAGATGCTGGACGCTGCCATGAGCTTTCTTGACAAACACAATGTGCAATTCCGTTTCCGTAATGAGATCCTCGCCGCCACGATCAGCATCGTCACCTTTATCCTATGGGTGAACGCGCTGCGCTTCAACTGGGCATACGATGAACAACACAACGTCGTCATGGACGTCCTGATGCTTGCATGGCTCGCAATCATCATCATGGTCTTCTGCTCGTCGCGCAACGCGATCCGACGCGCCTTCAAGAACAATATCGACAGGAACACAGCAACCCCGACGTCGACGCCAGCCGTCGCTACAGAAGCCGTCGCTACACAACCTGTCATCCTTCCGTACGGCGACGACGAGCAGTCGTATGCGGTGGACCTGCTTTTCAAGTAGCTCCATCAAGGAGTGCTTCCAGGTTGCACAGGTCGTTCTCCCAGAGCTCCGCGGACGTGACGCGTTCGAGGTAGAGAAGTCGCTCGCGCGCAGACTCCAGCTCCTCGCAGAGGCGTCGCTTCTTGTCGGTCGTCATGGATGACATCGGCATCGAGAGCAGGTACTTGTAGTCCAGCGTTGTGTCGATACCATGCGACGCGAGAGCTTGCTCCAGGTCGCTGCCGCCGCTGGCGTACAGGTGCAGCTGCAGCTCGCCGCTGATGACGAGCGAGAGGAAAAGAACTTTCCGTTCCAGGACCTCCATCTCCCTGCGCAATGCAAGTACCTGCGCTTGTCGGCGTTTCTCGTACGCGTCCAAGCGCACGTAGTAAAACTCCACGAGGATGTCCCAGGGTCTCTCGTATTTGCGGATGTGGCCCTTGGCGTCAAACAGGTGCATGTTTGACGTGGAGAGCCCCTTGTTGCTCACAAGCTTGAGCTCCTGCTCGAATTTGTTCATGTATTCACATGACGCAGACGACGACAACCACTCGTCAGCTGCAGCGGCGCTCGCAAACGTCACTGTGAAGTCCACGATCGCATCCGTGGAATTATTCGTGTAGCTCTTCCAGTCGCCGTGCTTTTCCATGCACGCTTCTAGGAGCTCCTTGAAGTCGTCCGTCCAGGTCCCCAGCGGGAGCTCCACGATGCGTACCTGCGTTGTCGACGTGCGCTGGACAACCGCGCGCGAGTATAGCTTGTCATTGATGCACTCTATGCTGCCCTTGAAGCCGCGATACCAGGGCTGCAGGTCATCATCTCCTCCGCCTCCGTCGTGTCGCAAAAGGCGGCGCACTGATGCGATGAGGTCGCGCGGGTTGTAGCAGGGAACGCTGGTCGAGTACCCCGTGCCGATGCCGGTGCAGCCGTTAATCAGGACCACGGGGAGGATCGGCAGGTAATGCACCGGCTCCACCGGTACTCCATCATCCTCGGTGAGCGGCAGCACGCTGTCGTCCGACGCCGGGAAGAGCACGCGCGTCAGCTTGGCCAGGTGCGTGTGGATGTACCTGGGGCTCGCGTGGTTGGCGCCCCCCGCCAGGCGGCTGCCGAACTGCCCCACCGGCTCCAGCAGGTGCACGTTGTTGCTTCCCACAAAGTCCTGCGCCAGTCCGATGATGGTGCCGTGCAACGATGCCTCGCCGTGGTGGTATGCAGCGTGCTCCGAGACGTAACCCGCCAGCTGCGCGACGCGGATCTCCTCCGTCAAGTTGCGCTTGAAGCAGCAGTACAGGACCTTGCGTTGCGACACCTTGAGCCCGTCCAGGACGCTGGGAATGCTGCGCACGATGTCGTACGATGAAAAGTGGATGAGCTCCTTGTGCACAAACTCACTAAAACTGACAGTACTGACAGATTGGCAGTCCAGGTTTACGCTTGGGTCGTGCTGCGCGAGCCAGAGCTTGCGGTCGTGCGCGCGCTTCTTGTTGAACGCCAGGTCGAGCACGTCGGCAGAGTCGTCGTCCCACACGTATTGGACAAGGCGCATATCTTTGAAGTACTCGCGCGCCTCCTGCGAGGTGCTCGTGCCCAGACCCTTGTAGTACTTGGCCTTCCAGTTGCCAGACCCTGCTGCCAGACCTTGCTGCCATGTTCGGTACTCTGCATTGCTGTAGAACGACAGGAGTTGCTTGGTTGTACTGTTCCGCGTCTTGACGATGGGCGTCAGCATGCAGCACAGGAACCCGGGGATGTGCAGCAGGGTCGGCCACTGTTGCTTGAAGAGATTCATGATGAGACCCTTGATGTGCGAGCCGTCGTTGTCACTGTCGGTGAGCGCCATGACGTGCCCGTAGCGCAGCTCCTTGGTGCTCGAGTAGACGCGACCCGTCTGAAGACCGATGATCTTTTTAAGGTTCGCGATCTCGGTGTTCTCCGAGATCTTTTGCGCAGAGACGTCGCACACGTTGAGCACCTTGCCGCGCAACGGGTACACGCCATACTTCTGGCGTCCGACGACGGCGAGCCCCGCGATAGCCATCGACTTGGCCGAGTCTCCCTCTGTCAGGATGAGCGTGCACTGGTCGCTCCGGTACGTGCCGGCCCACTCCGCATCCTCGAGTTTAGGGATGCCTGTGATCGTGCTGCGCTTGCTGCCGTCCGTCTTTTTGAGACCGCGCTCCACCACGCTGTCGCTCAGGCCGACGACGCGCTCCACCAGGCCGTCGAGCCGGGAGATGCGCTCGATGACCTTGTCAGATACATCGAGTTTGCCGATGCCCAGTTTGCCGACCGGCGTCGTCAATGTCTCCTTGGACTGCGAGTCGAACGTCGGGTTCGGCACAGTGGCCCGCAGAAAGACAAAGAGGTTGTCGCGAATGAACTGCGGCTTGACGGTGACGCCCTTGCGCTTGGCGGCGATGACGTCCCCAAGCTTCTTGCACAGGATGGCCACGACGTGGTCGACGTGCCGGCCGCCGCGCAATGTTGCCACGCCGTTGACGAAAGAGACCTGCTGCAAGCCGGTGCCGTCCGACAGGGCCACCACGAGCTCCCATCCCGGCGCGAGCTCCTCGTAGACACGCGCTGCGCTTGCCCGGTCGCCGAGGTACAAGTCGCAGTAGCGCTCAAAAGACTTGAACGGCAGGCGGGTGCTGTTAATCAGGACACTGACATCAGTGTCGGTGACGGCGATGAGGTCGTAGACGCGTCTTGTGATCAGGGCCTGCATGTCGTCGTCGAGTCCATCCGGCATTCCAAAGCGCGCATAGTCGGGAAGAAACGTGATCCGGGTGTATGGCTTTTTGGCGCACGCGCGGATGCGGGGCGGTAGCACCACACTCATGTTCGCCTCGAATCGCTGGGAGTACACCTTTTTGCGGGACGCATCCACGGTCTCCACCTCAAATGTTCGGCTGTAGATGTTGCATGCCTTGGCGCCGATGCCATTCTGCCCACCTATGACGCGCTGCTGTGTGGCGGAGTCGTCATAGTTTGCCGAGGTCAACAGGTGGCCAAAGATGAGCTCCGGGATGTAGACCTTTTCCTCAGGGTGCAGCTCTATGGGAATGCCGTCGCCGTCGTTCTCGACAACAAGGACGCCTGTCTCCCGATTGATGGTCACCGCAATTCGACGAACTTGTGTACCACTGTTGCTACTGTTGCGGAGTCGCACGCTGTGGTCAATCGCATTTGTTATGATCTCATCGATGACCTTGTAGAGACCAGGTACATAGCGGACCTCTCGATAGACCATCCGCTCAGTCGTCACATCGTATACCCAGATCTTCTGCACCTCTGGCTCCACAGAGCCAATGTACATGCCCGGGCGCAGGAGCACATGCTCGCGATGGTCGAGCTTCTGGTATGTCGTAGCCATCTGTTGAGTCTCACGCAGGTCCCACGTAGACCTTATATCAACAACAATAATCACAACAAAAATAATACGTGTATCTAAAAAAGTAAGCGCCATGAACGCAGTTGTTGGTAACAGTCCATCTCTGCTACAGCAAGCCGATGCTTCTGCCGTGACCATCCCGAAGACTATCGCTCCGGCTCCGGCTGCCGCAACTTCTACGACGGCTTCCAAGGTCGCCCCTACCGCGACGGCTTCCAAGGTCGCGTCTTCCAAGGTCGCAACGGTTTCCAAGGTCGCAACGGTTTCCAAGGTCGCCCCTACCGCTACGGCTTCCAAGGTCGTGTCGACGGCGTCGAAGGTCGCTACGGCTTCTAAGATCGCTACGGCTTCCAAGGTCGCGTCGACGGCGTCCAAGGTCGCCCCTACCGCTACGGCGTCCAAGGTCGCGTCGTCGGCTTCTAAGATCGCTACGGCGTCCAAGGCCGCGTCGACGGCCTCAAAGGTCGCAACGGCTCCCAAGGTCTCCGCTACCGCAACGGCTTTTAAGATCGCAACGGCTCCCAAGGTCTCCGCTACCGCAACAGCATCCAAGGTCGCGTCGACGGCATCCAAGGTCTCCGCTACCGCAACGGCATCCAAGGTCGCTGCTACGGTGTCCAAGAAGGCGGCCACAACTGCGTCCAAAACAAGGACAAAGACTGGCAGCAGAAAGTCACGGCGCACGGCTACAACGAAGAAATCGCCGACAACCGCTAGGAAGAAACGCAGCATTCGCTTCCTTCGGAACTTGAACCTCATCATGGGTCGCAAGTAGTGAGTAGTAAGTAGTCTCATTCAAGGTGTCAGCTAGAAGCGGTCCACTTGCAGCACTCGCGTACCCTTGGAGGTAGAGAGTTCGCCGCGTGCCATGGGTTCTGGCAGCATGGACACGTCCTGTTGGTATTTGACGTACATGCTGATCTCGTTGATAATGCGTGGCACGCAAAAGTCAAGGACGTGCTTATTGAGCTCACGGACCTGTGCGATCGCGTCGAATGGCTCATTGGTGCTCTCCTGCAGGTAGATGGAACGCATGATCAACTGGAGTTCGGTATCAGACTGTCGGGAGATGTTGTATTTCGCACCCGAATCCACAAAGACACGCCAGCGAATGCCGTGTTGCAGAGCATCCACGTTATCGCAGCTGAAAAAGAGGTCAGAAACCGCAGTCGACTCGAAGCCACGTACAATGCGCGTGGGCTCGATGGCCGGCGCAGATGCATCGCTCATGTGGTAGTTCGCGGCCCCCTCCCTGAATCGCAGCACGTCACTGACCCGGCCGGTGCCATGCGTGACGGCGCAAGAAGAAGATGATGAAGAAATGGAGGACATGCTTTTCCTGATTTTTTCTTGCTCGACACTATTATATATATACTATACGCACAACACAATGCTGCTATCCTCACCGAACACGCGCACCGCTTCGCGCCGTGGAGCCGCCACGGCCACAGTGCACGATGCACTCGACGCACAAGCAAAGGCCTTTGGCCTTCGCCTGGACCGCCACGGCCACAAGCTGCTCATTGACTACCTGACGGCCTGCACCGGCAAGCTGGTCTCCATCCTGTCCATTCTCGCATCTCACTGCAGTAAGAACAGCATCGATGCCAAAGACGTCCAGTACCTGCAGCTCCTGTCAAAGATGTTTCTGACCATCACACCGCTCCCGCCGACGGCGTCCGTTGCGCGCAAGTTGTCGAGCTCAAAGCAGCTTGGCGGCGCTGAGACCACGCTGCCCTCCGAGTTCTTCGGCAACATCAGCAACGCATACCATTCAATCGACACTATGCCGACGTCCGTGAACTTCGGCGCCAGCACGCCGGCGCTGGTCCGCCCCATGCTGCCCGCCACATTCGAGAGCTCCGTCATTACCTGCGGCGGTGGCGGCGCAGATCTTCAGCAGCAGCAGGGGGGTGCCGCGGCGGTTGCGTCCGCCGTCATGAACCAGCTGTCCCCCGATGCGTTCGCCGTGATCCTTGCTACCCTTCCTAGCAGCGCCAACATGAAAGATGACGCCCGGGACGCGCTGCGCTTCATCGTACAATGCAACCTTCTGAACCTGATGACGCGGATCAAGACTGCGCGCAAAAAATCATCCATCTCCAAGCGCGGTGCGCCTGTGTCACCGCGCATCATCAGGAGCGTAGTGACCAGCAGTCCCATGGTCGTCCCTGTTTGATTTCTGGGTTTAGGTTTAGGGATTCAGCATAATTCAGCATATATGATGTCGTGCGGCGCAACATTTTTCACACGGCACATTATATAATATCCTACCTTTCTCGCATGGCGATCAATAGTACCAGTAGCAAGGACAGCGGAAACGCCGCCGTGGCTCGCGGGTTCTACATGAACACCATGATCTTTGGCATTATCGCTGGCGTTGTCACCATCTTCATGCTTGTCCTTCTCCTCGCCGTCCCTGCCATGCGTGAGTTCACGATCTTTGTGGTAGTCCTGGAACTCGGCCTCATCGGCATCATCATCTACGCCATTGTGTCTATCCATCTCTATGAGAAGAAGTTGGCGGAGGAGGCTGCCCGAGGGAACGAGTTCCTCGTGTCCATCGATACGTGCCCCGACTACTTTTCAAGTACCTCGCTCGCGCCGGCAAGTACCTCTGCTTCGGCAAACACAATGCGCGTTCCGGCACCCGTCGGAACACCGAGTGCTAGTGGCGGTAGCGACGCAGCGTCCAATGAGGATGATGAAGCCGAAAAGAACCTCAGTCGGGTGACCTGCCAGAACTCCTTTGTAAACAAGGACAATGAAAAGTTCTACTTTGCTAAACGTGGATGCGTGCCTCAATTTGACGGCGACTGTGCGTTTGATGACGTGACTGGCGATAAACCACAAGACTACACTCTACCTCTGTCGAGGTACCAATCTGTCAAGGCGAGTGAGATCTGTCAAAGCGTGAACACCACCCGCCCCACGGACGTCTTTTACAACATCCCCTGGACGGACGTAAAAGCGCGATGCGACAGCCTGAGTCTCAGCGGTCTGCTTAAAACAGGTTGAGCTTCAGCATGGTGTCATGGAGTCAGGGGCGCGATGCGAAATATAAGTGTCCGTGACTACTGACATGACAGACTACTACAGTCTAGAGTCTATAGTCTTGAGTCTCTACACTCTCTACAATCTAGAGATAGATGTTCAGCGCATACAACAACAATGGCTGCTACCCGAACTACATGGCGCCCACTCGGCAGCCTACCACGATCTTTCTGCAGAACCCTGGACACCCTGGACAAACTGGACACCCTGGACAAACTGGACAACCTGGACAACTTCACATGCGACCGGCAGCCAGGTACAACGGTGGCAGTACTAGTGGCAGTGTCAGCAGCAGCAACGGCAACAGCAACGGTAGCAGCAACGGCAACGGCAACAGCAACGGCAAGAAGCACTCGAGCAAGCACAAGTACGACGGCTCCAAAGTCATCAACATGTTCACACCTCTGAGATCCTTGGGATGGCCGAATGTGGAGAACATGGGTCGGAACGCGACTGAACTGCTGGCGAGTTACAAAGCCATGTACGGGACCCTATCGTCTATTGTGCCCCCCGCATACATCATGCGCTGTGCGCGGAGGTCATACGGCATCTCCAAGTCTGTATCCATGGGACCAGCCCACGTCACCCCGCTGGAGCTTTTCGTGCTCGTGTGCTCGAGCATCATGATGATCTTTACGAACATGTCTCTCCCAGCTCCCGAAGGAGGGACCCCGCTCAACAACACCATCTGCGACATTGTCTGCGCGGTGTCGCCGGCCGCGTCGGTGATCGCCGGCCGCGATGCGATTCTTCGTCTCGTTACCTCGGTCGACACTGTCTCTCTTACCCATCCATTCTGCGCACACTGGAACCTCATTGTTCGTGTGATCACTTGATCATATGGTGCACAACACGGTGTGTGGCGAGGATCTTGATGGTGGCTGCCATGTCGACAATTACTTCGTCAAATGTGTCCACGTCCATGCTCAATGCGTGCAATAGATCTTCCGCAAACCGAGCGTGCCCTCGGTGTAGAGGGTCGAGAGATTCGTTCCTGGCAGCTAGGCAAGCCTGCAGCGTCTCGAGTGCGTCGGCACGCCGTTTGCATAGGAAGTTGAGCTGTGGTCCGGTGAGACAAGGCACCTGGCACAGCCCATCCACGGTCCATGATGCTGCGCTGGTGTGCTCGTTACTGCTCGGCAGGGTCAGGGTATTGATGGAGATGATATGATCGCACATCTTGGGACACGGGAATCGCCGGCGTCGCCGGTTGGCAGCGAGTATGACAACTTTCAACGCGCGTTCACTGCAACGCGTGGCTTCCAAGAGAGCAGTCAGGTGGCGGCTGGCGGCTCTGCTATCTAAGATTGTATCCGCGTCGTCCACCAGCACGACGCGGAATGAACCTTTGTAAATGAATGTCTCGATCCCCGCACAATTGCTCAGTGAAGCGACATGAGTTGCGATGTTGTCGGAGTTGACGCGGACAATCCAGGAGTCCCCGACTCCCTCGCCTTGAAGATGGGTGCGCACCGTATTGTGAATGTGCGCCTGCCAGATGCGGCGTGCGCCACTGTTACTGCCGCCACCGCCTGCATCAAAGAGCACTATTCTCCTCAGGACATCGTTTGCAAGCGCGCGCTGCAGCAAGTCCATGCCTATTATCAAACTATCACAGGACAAGACGGCTAAACACCTTATGATCTTTCTCATGTTGCATACACCCACGCCATTGCATGGCCGACCTCTATTTTCTCGGCGGTGCTGAGTGCGCACGCAAAGCCGGTGCCCGAGGTGGAAGGCAAGCCTGGGAACCCATTGGTTTCTAGTAGTTCCGGCACGTCAAATGCAACCTGGACGACAACATACGCATCCTGACGCGTCACGCCAGACACCACGCCAATTGTGTTGAGCGTGATCAAGTAGACATTGTGGGCCGTCGGCGAATCCGCGACACCGCCCAGTAACTCTGTAAGACGCTCAAAAAATGCAACACCATCCGCAGAGCCGTAGCTGACGTACAATGTATCGCACTTGTTGCTCTCAGCACGGCTACGAGACAGGTCTATGAGCACGGAATATGCATGTATCGCGTGCATTGGAAGGAGGTCTTCCGGAGCATACTCGTTTTGTGCACTCCTCGAGGTGCCGCGAGACCGATACGTGGCCAGTTCGTTGCGCAGGCTCCGGAACCATGCCATACCGATAATGAGGAGCACCAGGACGACCGCTAAGAATATCCAAGGCAAGAATCTGACCCAGCGAGCAACCGCTTGCCTTGTAGGGTCTGGACTCCACTCTGAAAGATAAGATGGCATTTTCGATGGTGTCAATCACTCTATGTTGTTCCAGGTTGTTTTTCCTGTACACGCGCGGAGCCTGCCCAGCCTGCCCGACTGCCCAGCCTGCCCAGCCTGCCCGATTAGGCAACCTTGTTGCCGTGCTCGACGCCGTGGTTTTGTGCTGACACGAGTTCTGGAATTTATTGGAATTTAGAAATCCACAGTTCCATGTCGTACTTTTGGACCAGCGTTCGGATAAAAGGTCCACCACTCGGTGCTTAATTTATATAAGTTTGGTTGTCCCGTGCTGCGATCTTGACGGAAGGTGCGAGAATGTAAGATCTATGTGTGTGCGGAGTCCATGTGGATGTGAGTCTTTACACCTGATGAGACCATCTGTATCAAGTCAGATCGATGGTGTATCGATGCGTAGCTTCCGGCGATGTGTTGCAGTTATTGGAACTGGAACTATTCGAATCCAGTGTACGACATGGCTCAGACAATAAAAAAGCAAACATTGTTGTTGTGAATAACGAAATTGTAAAACTTATTTTCGCAGTGCGAAGTGTACAGTATCCCCCAAAATAACGAGAATGCAGTCGTCGCAGGAGGTGAAGTCCGGACACGATGTTTGTGGCGATCACGCCCAGGACGCGATGACTGACAACGATCGAGATGACGCAGCATCGTCGCAGCGCATCACTGAAGAACATCTTTTATTCTATGGTTTTGCGCACAACGGCAAATGGCAGTGCAGGATTTGCGCTTGGAATGATGCGCGGAGTGGTAGCGGCCGTGTCAAGAATCTGTCCAGTCACCTGGCCGTCAAGCATGGCGTTCGAGAATCTACGCACAGTCAATTGACTTTCCTCAACAGAGTAGAAACACTGTCCCGCAGCACTTGGCACTTGGTGTGCAACGGGCAGGACATGATGGACGCGACTAGACTTCAAGCCGCTCTTCAAGTATTAAGCGTGCATAAGGACGTCAAGGAGCAGAGGACGTCACCACCAGAGGACGTCATTGAAACTGCTCAAGACCCTAAAGGAAAAAAAAAGCAGTGGGGCATCTTGACGTCATCGAATATCAATTTGCCGTCGCGCAAGAAGGAGATCTTGGAGGCCTTCAACAAACTCAGCAATGCCCAATGGAATCAGATTACAGTAGAGCTCGTGGCGGGCCAGAAGCTGTGCAAACGACGCGGGGGGTCTGAAGAGGCGTGCCAGGAGACATTTCTTAACTCCTTACAAAGGATCTTTAATACTATACAATGACTAGCTCTCTGCAGGATCGTGGCAGGCCTCTCTCTTTGTAATTTCATGGTTCCTGGTTCCAGGTTCCAAAGTACGACACAGACTGCCGGCTACTTATTCCATGTTTCATTTTCATTGTATTTGCCTTGTCATATTCTCATTTCTGCCGGACCCCATACACATACAAACTCATGGCCTGTGTTGCAGCTGTCATTGATGACAATCACTACCTCACGTTTGCGTCGCGATTGGAGCGAGACAGTATCTTGCATGATACTGTTGTCAGTCTGAATCGAGGAGTCGACGTCTTTTCTTCAAGCAGGACGTCTGCGCAGCATATGTTCGAGATCTCCACTTGCAGCCCGTTGCGGTGCCCCCTGTCGTCCGTTGCACAGACTGTCGTGCAGCCACCCTTTCCGTTCAACACCTCCACTCCAACCCGGATCATTACGTGTGGCAACGTGAACTATGCGAACAGCTTTGCTCGATGTGTCGTCAAGTCGGATGTCCCCGGAGTTCCGACGGTCTTCTACCACGGCTTCAAATCTCCCATGCAGCCCGCGATGGTCAGTTGGAAGGCAATCTGCCACTTCAATGCCAATGAACTGCTGTTTGAGGTGGATGGGGTATCTACGATCCTCGACGCCACGAAGACGGCATTGAGTCACTACCTAGACAAGTGCGACAAGGATCAGGAGCAGGCAGGATCAGGAGCAGGCACGAGTGCTGGAGCAGGATCAGGAGCAGGCACAAGTGCCGGATCAGGAGCAGGAGCAGGCACGAGTGCTGGAGGAGTGGGGCGGACGGTGCCAGACGACCTGACGAATATGGACGTCGTCAAGCACACCCTCGTGGCCGTCAACCTGACGACCATGTCTGGGTTGTGGAAGCACAATGACGGGTCCTACGCGTTCTTCCCGGCCACCCTCTTTGACGCGATGCCGTGTTTATTAAAGACGAAACTCGCCAACCTCCACCTCATCACCGTGGGAACGAACCGGATTCAACAACTCACGCTGGAGGACTTTTACTACATCTACAACAAGGATGAGCGCGTTCTGCAGACAGCGCTGGGAAAGGCGCTAAGCGTGTTCCTCCGGTCGCTGGAGATGCCTGTGGCGATGCCCGGTTTCATGGACATTCCTTACATGCTGGTGGACGCGTAAGAATGTTGTGTTTAGGAGTTTTCACTCGAAATGTAAACCGTAAAGATCGAACGAACGATGACTGCTGTGGCACTCCGGACGGGACTCTACTTTACGACGTGGAATGTTGTTCTGGTGCTGGCTCATCGGTGGACTCATGCGCACATTGATCTCCTGTTGACAAGCACACTTGTTTTCATCATTAGCACCTACCTCTTCTATGTCCAGCCTGGCTACTTTAGGTCGCTGAGTTCTCGGCGGAAGAAGCACACGGCACTGCTCGTCTCCCATGAAACGATGGCGGGTGCCGCATTGCACATTGTGTTTCATGTGCTGCCGTTGGTCTTTGTGGCACTGCGCTACGGACCTTTCTACGCACGCCACAGCCCCTTTGGCGCTGCTACTTTGACCTCGTGCGCTGTGCTGTCGGTGTACGTGACGGTCATTCACGCCGGGAATGTATACGATGTGCGCGACACCGTTCTTGTCATTGTAACAACGCTCACGATTTGTACATACATCGTCATGCGTGCCGAATTACACGCTCAAGATCTAGGTTTTTAGGGTTCTAGAGATCTAGATCAGACGCGCGCAACCACGACGAGTTCATTACGCTGTCGAAGGGCGTCATATTCATAGAGAATGCCTGCTCGCCGGTCCATGTAGAACTTCTTGCCGTCTACCTGCACCACCAGCAGCTTTGTTACACGCTGCGCGTACTGCACATCGGTAAGGTCGTCAGCGAACGCCACCGTCCGAAAGCGCTCCTGCTCCCCCAGCGAGGAGCGCGGCAGCGTGAAGCACTGTAGCCGGTCCTCCTCGGAGTCGGCGTGCACCATGCAGTCGACGGCTGCGGATCGCGTGAGAGCCATAAGCTGGTCAATGAGGTGCTTTTTACGCATTGCCACGGCGTGCACGTACTGGTCTGACGTGAGCCCCTTGTCGAGGTTCAGGATGGCGTTATCCCGACGCTGCGCATCAGTGAAGCTGGCAACGTACAGGAAGACGTCGACCTGCCTCTCGTGCAGAGGCAACCCCATGTGCGAGCGCGCACGCACGGCGCGACCAATGACCTGGTCGAGTCGGTTATGATTCCAGAAGCCCTCGAGCATGTGCACCTGGCGCACATTCTTGAGCGAGATCCCCTCGGCCCCCGACGCGGTGATGAGCAGGACGCGTGCTATAGCTCCGTGCAGATTCGTCGTGCCAGGCGGGAGGCTGGCGCGCGTCACGCTCGGCAATTGTTCAAGCTCGTTGTTAAAGATGTGTAGTAGGAGTCGGTTGTACTCAGGGTCCTCTTCAGTGCGCAGAACAATGTAACGCATGGTCTCCGACTCTCCTGTAAAGACCCACCCGTCACCGCTGCTGCTGCGTGTCAGGCGTAGCTCTTGGTACCCATTAACGTCCAGCGTGGCTGACAGCATCCCGAGGCCCTCTGCTCGTCGGAACTGCGAGTATATGAGCGCGGTGCCCGGGCACGCATCCAGCCTGGTCAGCAGCGCTGCGAATTTCGGGGAGTGCAGTGTGAGCGTGCCGTTGCGTCGGAGGCAGTCGGGCATCTCGGCCTTGATGCGCAGCACCGCCATCTCGAGCGCCTGGGTATACTCCTTGTCCAAATCGTCGGCATCCAGCGCGATATTGTCGGGGTCGGACGCTTCATCCTTGAGGCGCTGGCGCATCTGAAATTTGAACGGCCTGGAGATCTCGTCTGGGAACACGAATGTGCAGAGTGCCAGGGAAAACGTCCGGTACACCTGGCCCGTGGCGTCGAGGTTATTTCCTGGCTGCTGCTGCGATTTGCCCCTCTGCTGCAGGCGCAGGAGGCTGCGCTCGCGGCGGCGCTCCTCGTACCGAAGCTGCGCGTACTTGACAAATTGAAGACCGCTCATCTCGGCGTGTACGATCTGCATGGGTGACACCTGCGCAAACGACGCAGGGTCACGACGGCTGAAAGCGGACACCGCGCCCACGATGCGGCGTTGCAAGAGCACCGGGTTGATGACGCTGGCCTGCTCGCTGTCGATGAACGTGTCATTGAACAGCTCAATGTCCTCCGGAAGCGGCAGCGCCGCATACGACGACCGAGATGCCACGACGATCTTTGCGTCCTTGAGTGCGGCCACGACGTCGTCAATGGAGGGCGGCTTCTTCGCTGTAGCACTACTCCGCACGACCATGCCCGTCCACCCCACTTGAGATTCGGCGCCGCTCTCTTCGAGCATCTCAAAGCCATGTGGGGTAAACACAATGTTCAGGGCGCGAGCGGCGGGATCGTACGAAAGCTCCTGGAGCGCCGTGTGCAATCCGCGGCGGCGCATGGCGGCCTCCAGCGCTTGGGGCGTCGTTTCCGTGCGCAGGCGCAGCGAGTGTACGAGGGTGCGCCCCTGGACCAGATTCACTAGATAGGCCAATTCGGCAGGGCGGTTGACGATGGGTGTGCCAGACAGCAGGATGACCTTGCAGTCCCTGGCATCAAGCAGGCGCTCATACAGGGGCGTCACCAGGCGCTTGTTCATGACCCTCGATATGAAGTTGTGCACCTCGTCGATGACCACCACCGATCCGTCAAACGGGTTATTACTACTATCATCGGTCCCGCACAATTGGCTGACGCGGCGCTGCGTGAGGCCGTTGTAGTGGACAAATGTGAACGCGGCGGCGATCACGGCGTCCACCTGCTCATCGATCTGCGCTTGCGAAGAAGGGTCCAGGTCGTCGTAGTGTTTATTTGCTGGGTTTTGCTGGGTCGTCGAGTCGGCTACCCAGACCCCCCCGTGTGCCCGCAGCATCTTGACCGGCAGTTGCGACCGAAATGGGGCCGCGGCAGGGTGGTCCGCTGGCAGCTTGCCCCATGCTTGGCGCCGCAGCAGGTGCGGTGCGGTGCACGCTGGCACCTCGTTTGCAAAGTTCTGGTGCAGCATCTTGGTCGTCATCACGTAAATCCTGCCTCGCGGCCGTGCAACACGCAGCGCTTCAGCTGCGGCGATGGCCGCGCACGTCTTGCCCACACCCAGGGAGTGCAGGAGAAGCAGGCCGCGGTACGGGCTCGCGTGCTGCAGGTAGTCGCGTACAAACTTTTGCTGCACAAAGAGCTCGCGTTCTCCTTCTTCTTGTTGTTGTTGTTGTTGTTGTTGTTGTTGTTCTTCTGTCGTGTACCGAAAGGTCTGATAGATCCACTGAACAAACCTTGCACGATCCTGCAACGGCCAACCGTCCTCACTGACGATCTCATGAGCGATCTTTCTACCCTTTCTTCTTCCTGATGACATGTGTGAGAACTACTTGATGGTGAATAATAAATAAATAGTTTCACTGAGATACATTACACTCGTGACAGCAAAAAATGTTACACCTGATCGAGAGCGTTCGCCGTCTCTTTTCGAAATGTACCCTGTCGATCGACGGCACCTTGCGTGCCACATGTATCGACTCCTTAAGTCTCTGAGGAAGACAGGAACGCTCCTCCAGGTATCCCACACAACGATCCGACGGTGGCTCGATGCCCCTCAGCAAAAACGGTACGACATGTCGGGACGCACCCTTGCATCCAAAGCCTTCAGGGTGGCAGCTGCTATTCGCGCCGCTGTCGCCGCGGACCCCCTCGTCACGTGCGCACGCCTCGCACGCCTCATCCACGAGACGCTCGGAATCAGGATCTCGCCCCAGCTGGCGAGAAGCGTCCTGCGTGCAGCTGGGGTGACGCGCAAGAAGGCGCGATTCCACGGAGCCCCGGTCCATCACGAGGCCACCACCGCCGCGTTCCTGGCAGCACGGCGGCGCTACATAGAACAGGGGTTGACGTTCTGGTCCCTGGACGAGACGGGCTTCGGCAGGAGGGGCGCGCCGGTGTTCGGGTATGCCACCAGAGGCCACGCACTCCGCATCCAAAAGCGGCAGCAACCATGTGTGACCAACACGTCGGCCCTGGTGATCGCGAACGCCGAGGGCACCATGATTCGAGAGTTCCAGACGCAGGCGTACCGGGTCGGCACCTTCGTGTCCTTCCTGACCCGCCTCGAGGTCCCTCGTGACGCCGTCATCCTGCTGGACAACCTCTCCGTGCACAAGCATCGCGACGTCCACCGAGTTGCCGCGGAGAAGGGCTGGCACCTGCTCTACGTCCCGCCCTACTCGCCCTGGTTCAATCCCATCGAGGGTATCTTTTCCATCGTCAAGCGCGCCTGGTACGGCGGGGCGTCGATCGCGGACGCCTTCGACCGTGTCACTCCAGAACATTCCGGGGTTTTCTTCCGGAACGCGATGCGTCTCGAGGGTCCGCCCATGCGGTGAGGCGGTGTGTTTGAAAAAGACATAAAGGGCCTCCCCAGGCTGACATGTACATCACCACCTCGCTCGGCACATGGCCGAGCCGCTACCCGCTTGCAAGAAGCGCTCGCGCCCCGACCGCGCGGAGAAGCTCCGCGCGCGCAAGGAGACCCGTGAGACCGTGGTCAAGTGCTCGCTCCAGGCGCTGCTCCTGGGGTCCAAGGGCCAGAGGAATCGCGTCGCCGAGGCTATCGACACCCGGGTCGTTGCGTACTCGAAGCGCGCCGTGCTCGCGTCCCGCGGCCTCAATCTGCTCGCCCGCAACCTCTTCAAGGACGTCCAGCAGCACAAGGATCTGGTGGACTTCCAGGTCGAGCTGGACGTCGTCCATGTTAACACGGTGCGCCAGCTCATGCTGGGGACGGCGGGTTGCGCCCGGCGGGTGCCCCTTGTGCACCAGCTGCACCGGGAGCGGCCTTTCCTACTGCACGACCCGCGCGACCGCTCGCAAAGCGACTGCAACATCTACACGGATGGAGCTGTAGGCTTCGCCGCCAACGTGCACACCCACCTGAAGGAGAACCTGCTCCGAGTGGTCAAGAGGGTCGTCTACGACTGCACGGACGGCACGCGGGATCAGCAGGTGCTGGCACTGTTCCGCATCTGTGGATGGCCGCCGCCGGTGCCGCGGAAGCCTAAAAAGCCTAAGAAGCCTAAGAAGCCCAAGAAGACGAGGGGCGCGGAGGCGTCGGAGGAGCCGCCTCCTCCCCCGACGCTGACACAAGCACAGGAGGACAGGGTCAAGCTCTGTCGCGACGTGCTCGGCCTGCGGGGTGACACCAAGATCACCCGCGCGTGGCTCAAGGCGAAGGCCAACGCGCCCGGTATCCTCAAGTTCTTTGTGCTGGCCCTGCGGCTGCTGGAGGAGCACGCTCCCACCGCCAAACCCTTCGCCCTGCTGCCCATCTGCCGGCGCAAGCGCCACTTCATCACCATCGACACCACCAGCCTCTTCGGCATCGCGCGCGACGCCGACCTCGTCCGCAAGGGCTGCCAACTTCCGGCCTTCCGCGCGCTGGGCGACGCGCACTGGTGCAGCATTTTGGACGTGTCCAGGGTCGCCCCGCGCGGCGCGCGCTTCACGGGCACCATCGACACAGACGGCGTCTCGGTCTGCGTGCACTTTGCGC
This sequence comes from Chlamydomonas sphaeroides, assembly GCA_001662425.1. NCBI lineage: Eukaryota > Viridiplantae > Chlorophyta > Chlorophyceae > Chlamydomonadales > Chlamydomonadaceae > Chlamydomonas > Chlamydomonas sphaeroides. Next base: position 56,168 of record BDDC01000032.1, read on the forward strand.
GCCCCAAGCAACCCAAGAAGCAGCGGCCCGCGAACGAGGAGGAGGGGTGCGGCGGCGGGCGGGCAGATCGGCTCGCGAGCCGGCCGTCGCAGGAGAAGATCGACAGCTCGCGCGTCGTGGTGTTTGACGCGGGGCGCAAGAACATCCTGTACGGCGTGGAGATTCTGCCCGACGGCACCGTCCAGCGGTACCGCCTGACCAGGCGACAGTACTACCAGGAGTCCGGCATCGCGTCCGCGGCGGCGCGCACGGAGGCCTGGCACCGGGGCGTCCGCGCGCAGCTGCTCGCGCTGTCGCGCGTCTCCACCAAGGGCTACCGCGTCGCTGACTTCGAGGCGTACCTGGCGGTGGACATGGCGGTCGCCACCGCGCTCTGGCGGGAGTACCTGAAGCGGCGGTGGGCGGCGCAGCGGCTGAGGCTACATGGCGGAAAGAAACGCGTGCTGGCGCGCTTCTTCAACCGGATCGAGGAGGCGGGCAGGGCGCGCGGGGACGCGCGCCCCATTCTGGCCGCGTATGGATCCGCCAAGATGGCGCCTGGCGGTAAAGGCGAGGTCAGCGTGCCTGTGAGCGGGGTGTTCGTGGAGTGCCAGCGGCGCCTGGAGACGCACTTGGTGGACGAGTACAGGTCGACCCGGGTGCACCACGCGGACGACCACGTACTGCAGGGCGTCGGGGTCGTGCGGCGGAAGCCGGACGGCAGCAGGGCGGCGGCGACGGTTCGAGGCTTGCTATGGTGCAGTTCCACCAAGGACGCCCGCTCAAGTGCGGGCAGCGGCAAGTTCATCGATCGCGACGAGAACGGCGCCCTCAACATCCTGCGCTGCTTCCTGCTCCCCCAGCGCCCCGCTGCACTGGACCGCAGCGCGTGCCGCGGCCAGAGGCTGCCGGTCGCCACGGTCGGCAAGTGGGTCCGCCGCTAGGGACGGTCGCGACAAGAGATAACCAACAATTTGCTGGCTGATTGCCCGTGGCCGGTGGCGACGCGGGTGACGATGGGAACATGGCACTACAAGGCCATCCCGGGAAACAGGAGCCAGCGAAGACGCCCGTGTCTGTCTGGTGGAGCGGCAGAGGACAGACCGGGAGCCGGGTCGTCGGTGCTAGGATAGGGTGTAGGCGACCCGGTGTCATACACGGTGAAGCAAGGTTGAATCAAGGTGTTCCGCAGCGATGCCAGGGTGGAACACTTTTCTCTTTGCCGAGTGTATAGATTATAGAGTCAGATAGAGTCAGATACAAGTGAGCAAAATGTCCACAGCAACAAGTAACCTGGAGAACGCGTTGCGCCAGATGCACGTCCAGCGCGTCGGCGGTGACAACTACTTTGCGTATGAGATCAGGAATTTCCTGAGCCCCGCGGAGTGTGACGAGATTAGGCGTGTCGCGGAAAAGGTAGGTATGACACCCAGTGAGATCTACAATGCGGACTCTGATGTCGTAGACAACAAAGCCCGAAAGAGTTTTACTGCGTGGCTACCCGACAGCACCTCGCCCGTTGTTGCCAAGGTGAGCTGGTTGACGGAGCGCATCACCGGCATTCCAAGTGCCAACCAAGAGGAACTGCAGGTCCTGCGTTATCCACCCGGAGGCTTCTTCAAGCCACACTATGACTGCTGCGAGGGGGACAGCGTCGAGTGCTCACGAATGAACAGCAACGGCGGGCCACGACACATTACGCTCATCATCTATCTCAATGACGATATAACTGGTGGGGAGACGATCTTTCCCCAGTGTGGGATCTCCATCAAGCCGGAGCGTGGAAAAGCAGCGGTGTTCTGGACCACCGATGTCAACAATGACATCGTGAAGCCCTCGTTGCACGGAGGCAACACCGTGCACACCGGTGAGAAATGGATTTGCAACAAGTGGGTGCATCCTTTGCCTGTTGCCAAGACATGAGCCGGTTGCATGGCGAGATTGGTGAAGATTGGCATTGATTGTACGATGATGCCTCTCACAGAAATAATAGAAAAGAGTCAGAGACGAGGTCAGCCTGTGATGAGGTCAGAAAAGTTCGTCGTTGAGGGGTCATGGACACCCCTGATTTTAAGGATGATAATGGTCTTCATGAGCTCGGCGTCTACTATTCCGCCATGAAGTGTGCGGGCGTCCATGATCCCTACACAGCGGTTCTAGTGTTTTACTTGATGGGCAATGTCAAGACTACGTCGCCAACATTCCTAAACATACTGATCGAGCGCGTGAGTGAAGAACGGTACCTCCTCTTGTCAGGCGTGGATGCTGACCAGGTGAAGGCAGCCCTGGACACCGCCGCGGCCAACGGCGACGTGGAACTGCTGCGGCGCGTGGAGCCGTTGCTGTCCATGGCAGAGAAGGTTCATTTGCTCGGAACGTCTTGTGACAGCCTGCACTCAGATCAGACCGCGTCCGCAGCGTACATGACTGCGTTATTCGATGAGCACGCGTACATGCCAGCCATACTGCGCACCGCCATGAAGTACGGTCACGAAAGGGTCGTGTACCACCAGATTTGCGCGGCGTGCGACGCGGGAGCGCCGGTCGTGAGGACGACGAAGCAACGCATCCGACTGCTGACCATCGTGTGCGGCGCTACACAAGATTCCTGCACCCCCGAGATCTCCTCGACGATCCTCGCGGCGATGTCTGACGCGGGCGTGGAGCTACCGTACGAGGAGCACCTCCTCGACACCGCCATCAGCAACAGACACGTCGCAGTCGTGTTTCAGCAAACAGCAGCATACATGGCGCTCAATTTCATCGGTTTGACCGCGTCGAGGAAAGAGGCACTGATGGAGATCCTTGGTTCTTACACGGACGTGAACGGACTGTTGAACGCTGTCCGCGACGCACCCGTTCTTGTAAAGCCCTAAAATTCAAAAAAAACACCTCCATCCTTAAAAATCCTCGTGCACTGTGAACTCTTTGAGTTTGTCACTGCTCCCGGCCATCACTCCAGCCTTCTGGTAGTCAGAAACGCGCTTCTCGAAGAAGTTTGTCTTTCCCTGGAGAGAGATGAGTTCCATCCAGTCGAAAGGATTGGCGGTGTGGAAGACCTTCTCATTGCCAAGGCACACCAGGAGCCTGTCAGCGACGAACTCGATGTACTGCTCCATGAGCTGCGCGTTCATGCCGATGAGCGACACGGGCAGCGATTCACAGATGAAGCTCTTTTCTATGCGGACGGCATCCACTATGATCGCTTCAATGTCAGCATTGCTGATGCGCGCCGACGGCGGCAGCATCTTGTAGAGGAAGCACGCAAAGTCGCAGTGTAGACCCTCGTCCCGAGAGATGAGCTCATTTGAAAAGGTGAGCCCCGGCATGAGCCCGCGTTTTTTGAGCCAGAAGATGGCGCAGAATGAGCCCGAGAAAAAGATGCCCTCGACCGCTGCAAATGCCACCAAGCGCCTGGCGAACACATCCGACGCCTCGATCCACTTCAACGCCCATGTGGCCTTTTGGGTCACACATGGCATTGTCTCAATGGCGCGAAAGAGACGGTCTTTCTCGTGGACATCCTTGATGTAGTGGTCCAACAGCAGGGAGTACGTCTCGCCGTGGACGTTCTCAATTGCGATCTGGAATCCGTAAAAACAACGCGCCTCTGGGAGTTGCACCTCGCGCATGAAGCGCGATGCCAGGTTCTCGTTGACGATGCCATCAGACGTAGCAAAGAAAGCGAGCACGTGCTTGAGAAAGTGCTGCTCGTCGCTGCGCAGCTCGTCCCACTTGTCCTGTGACAGATCAATCTCCTCGGCAGTCCAGAAGCTGGCTTGGGCCTTTTTGTAAAACTGCCAGAGCCCATCGTGCTTGATAGGAAAGATGCTGAATCGATCCGGGTTTGCGTCTAGAATGCTGTTGTGCATTGCTCTCTCCTGTCCTGTATCTCTGTCAGGTTATTGTGTCGGAATCCTTATGTCTCTCAGGTTGGGAAGTTGGGAAGTTGGGAGGTTGGGAGGTTGGGAGGTCGGGAGGTTTGGGAGGTCTTGGGAGGAGGAGGATACAAAAAAGTACTTTGCAGTACCTTTGTTGTTTTTTTGGGGTTTTTTGGGGGGTTTCATGTGTAAACTGCCAAGACTTTAGAGGATCCGCTTGTAGTTGTCTGCGTGGATGTCGCGGATGAAATCGTTGACGCATTTGACCCACCGCCGCCTACCGCCGCCCTCCTCGAGAAGAAGGGCCTCATGCAGGTCATCGAGCTTTTGCTTGTAAAACTCGAGGAACGTCGGAGATCCCTTGTAGACCGTCGCCTCGTAAAACTCGGGGTGGATGCGCCGCTCGGAGAGCCGCAGCTCGTTCAGGATGTTATCAATGGTCTTGAGCACCGTTTCCTTGGAGCTGCCGTTGTCGATGTAGAAGCGCAGCAACGCGTTGTACTCCTCTGTCCACCGCCGGTTGATGGTGAACTTGGTGTAGGAAGCTGGCGAAGCCAGGAACGCCTTGTACTGCTGCTGGAACGTCTGCGTCATCTCGGAGAAGCCTGTAGAGGGTTCGTAGAGGGCTCGTAGAGAGTTTTTGTAGAGAGTTTGTAGAGAGTTAGAGGGTTTGACGTGACAGAGGATTCCATTTTTCAATTTTTTGCAGTGCACAACGAAAGAGTCCGGTTTTAGATGACATAAAGGCGTGCATGTTGAGTGTCTAGAGCACATGGAGGCACCGCCCTTGTACCATCACGCAGTCTGCATCAAGTGGCCGCACCTGCAGCCGACCCCGTACAAGGTCTCTACGATCACTGCCACGGGTCACATCGCCTATGCGGTAGACCTTGAGCGGCTGTACAAGAGCGTCGACCTGGTCAGCGAGCACTGCGCGACTGCGGCATGGGGGTTCTCTTGTGTTCAGTATGTCGAGCCCGAGGTTCCTCCTCCTCCTCATCCTCCTCCTCATAATCATCATCATCATCATCATCATGCGTCATCTGGAAAACCGGCACTCCGTGTCGTGTGGCGCTGTGCGGTTGGCACGGACGGTACCCCCCTACCGGCACAGCGTAGTTCACGCCGCAAGCGGCGGACGGCGCGCCACTTCGACAACCAGTGCACTCTGATCTATTGGGACCGCGAGCGGCTGGACCGTGGATTGGCGCGCGGCGTCAACGTCAAGTGCTTTCGCAACGGCAGCATCCAGATGACGGGTCTCTACAGCATCGCCGAGGGTCGCAAGGTCGTCAACCTCATGACGTTGGCGGTGTCGGAGTTCCTGGTTCCTGCGACCCCTAAAAAAGAAGAGGGAGAAGAGACGTACAAGAGCACGTACAAGAGCACGTACAAGGTGTGCCTCATCAACAGCGACTTTACGCTGGGGGTCAAGGTGCGCCGGGACATGCTGTATAACCTGCTCATCCGTGAGTATCAGATGATCGCGTCTTTCGAGCCGTGCATCTACCCGGGCGTCAAGCTGACGTTCATGTGGAACCAGGAGCAGTCGCAGCCCGGTCGATGCAGCTGCACCTGCGGTTCGTGCTCGGGGGGCGGCGATGGCTCCGGGCCCGGCAACTGCAGGCGGGTGACGTGTGCGGTGTTCCAGTCGGGGTCGGTCATAATCACCGGGGCGCACACGTACGCACAGATCGAGGACGTGTACACGTTCATCTGTGGTGTGATCGCCGGCAACCGCGCGCTGGTCGAGCGCAAGGTGTAAAATATATCTCTTGCAGTGTGTCGGTCAAGCAGACCACAACATTTTTCCCTGGGCAGAGTATAATAATAGAAAGTACAAGTAGAAAATCCCGAAGCAGCCCCGATGTCTTCCGATACTTCATCCTCTCCCGAGACGGGCAATGTGTACAACAAGGTCATGGACTCCTCCGCAATGCGATCCATGCAGGGCAACCTGGCGGCGCGCGGCAGCGCGGCCATCTTTGTGATCCTAGCGCTCATTGTCATTGCGGTTCTCATCGCGTTCCTGGTGATCAAGCTCAAATCCGTGAATACCAAGGGTGTGCTCGTCATTGATACCCCCATGAAGATCTATGGCATGGCAAATCAGGTTAAGGTCGACGCCAGCAACATCCCGCCCACGGTCAACGGGCAGGAGTTCACGTCGAGCTTCTGGATGTACCTGGTCGACTTCCAGCCCACCACCGCGCTGCAGCTCGTGTACATGCGCAACTCGGAGACCACCAGCATCACCACCGCCAACCCCATCGTGACGCTGGACGGCCGCACCAACCGCATGTACATCTCCGTGCGCACCAACCAGTCCAGCCGGGTCACCGAGTCGACGCTGCTCCAACCCAGCAGCCTGTACCTGACCGCGACGGTCGACTACTTCCCGCTGCAGCGCTGGGTGCACGTCGTCTCTGTCGCCAAGGACGGTGTCCTCTCTGTGTACCTCAACGGCGCGCTCTACACGGTCGCCAACGTCAGTGACCTGACCAACAACAATGCCGGCATGGCGCGCCCGGTCTTTGCGGGCTCCTCCGGCTCCATCGTGGTGGGCCACGCGGGTGTGCCTGCCATGCGCGAAGCGCGCAGCTACATGGCGCAATTCCGGTTCTTCAACTACGCGCTGTCGCCCACGGACGTCATGAACATCTACAAGGCGGGCCCAGTGTCACAGGGCATCCTGGCGCGCCTGGGTCTGGCCGGCTACGGCATGCGCTCACCGATATATCGCATCGAGTAGAACATTTTTCGGTCGTCTGAGTATAGCATTCCGCCCGGCGCGCAAAGATAAATCACAACAATGCTCCTGCTCATACTCCTCGTCATTCTCATTGTTATGTCGATGGTGGTCTTCCTGCTCAACAAGACAGCCGGCATGATTACCATGCAGATCTCTCTGGGTCTCTTCATTGTGTACGCGGTGTACCTGGCGGCGCTCTACGCGCTGCGGCGCGACCAGCTCGCTGTGAACGCCAAGCATCACCAGCAAGTCAACCCCAACACCAAGACCGTTATCATTCGTGGTTATGCGGACTCGCACGAGCTGCAGAACACCATCATCGACACGCTGAACCCGGCGTCGCTGTCTTACGCCGCGCTCCCGCGCTCGGTGAACCGCTTCGGGGGCGCGCAGTTCACGTATCAGTTCTGGCTGCTCATGACCAACGTCAGCAACGAAAACGTGGGGTACAAGGACATCCTGCTGCGGGGTGATAAATCGCCGTACAACCTCGTCAAGGTCAACCCCCAGATCGGTGCCATGCAACACGACGACCAGTTTTACATCAAGTGCCCACGGATCGGCTTCAACGGCAGCTTCACGGACCTGCGCGTGGAGCTCAACACCCTGGATGACCCCAACCCGCCACCCATCCTCATCTCCTCGAACAAGTTCATGCCGGGCACAACGGACGACACGACGATGCGTCGCAATGTCTTGAAGCTCATCCCGCACAAGTGGGTCCTGTTCACGTTTACCTTTGAGGACCACGTCCAGCTCGACGAGTTTGAAAACGGCATTGAGGTGCGCTTCTACGTCAACGACATCCTGTACAACGTCAGCTCCATGCGTCACACCATCCGCCAGAACAACGGCAAGCTGCACCTCTTTCCGTCGGGTCCCATCGACGGCTGCAAGATCGGCAATTTGACCTACTACAACTACGCCGCCAAGCAACCCGATGTTGCGCGCGTGTACAACGAGGGACCGCCCACGCAGACGTACCAGGCCGTTCAGGACAATGGTGGCCCTATTGCCACCGCGCTGTACCTGACCGAGTACAACAAGCTTGACATCTACAACTCTTGATTGTCTTCAGAATTCACTTGGCAGAGTGTATAGAATGATAGCCGAGAGAATGTGGCAACGCGAACTCCAACACGACGGCGTTACCTTTCCGCCGCCGTTCAAGGCACTGGGTCTGAAGCTAAAGCTAAATACTGCCGTGAAGCTCACACCCGACGCCGAGGAGGCCGCGCTTGCATGGGCACGGTTCGCCAGGGCGTCCCTGACTTCCTTGGACGCGACGCTGCAGAAGCGAGCTGTGCGCAACTTCACCTCTGACTTTGTGCAGCTTCTTCGGCGGCAGACCAGTGCCGCTGCGGAACCCCTCAAACACGATGATGTCATGCGTCTCGTGTTGCGCGGCGATCTCTTTTCTGTGGCGGTTGCGCATGAAGCAATCGAGGAGCTCGAGGAACTCGAAGAGCACAAGAAACACAAGAAGTACGTTGCGCGTATTGACGGCGAGGAGATGCAGGTCGGCAATAGCTTCGTCGGGGTCCCGGGTATTTTTAGGGGACGCGGATCATACAACATGTTTACCGGGCGCTACCGGCGTCGGATCGTGCCGGAGGATGTAACACTGAACCTGAGCAAGTCGGCTCCTGTCCCGCGCCCGCCGCGAGGGACCCACTGGGCGGGTGTGGTTGAGGATAAATCCGCCATCTGGCTGGCACGTTGGAAAGATCCAGTGACCGACGTGAACAAGTACGTGTACCCGGCTCCGGCGGCGTTGCCATCGTGGAAACTGGCGAGACACAAGTTCCGTGTTGTCAGACGCATCATGCCCCTCTTCAGCAGCATCGTGCGCCGTAATGCCCTGAACATGTCGTCGCCCGACCGCAAGATGCGCCAGCTCTCGACGTGCGTGGCGGTCATGTGTGAACTAGCGATACGCGTGGGAACACAGGGATCATCGCACGTCTTTGGCGCGAGCACCCTGCGCGTCTCGCACGTGACCGTCGATGCAGCAGCGGGCACGGTGAACCTATCCTTCATAGGAAAGGATGCGGTCCCCTACAGGATGCGCGGCTGGCATCCGCGATCTCCTCACGTAGTCGCGAACCTCGCCGAGTGCATCAACGATAACAAACGCCCCAGCGACAGCGTCTTTGATCTAATCAGTGCTGCTGCGGTGAATGAATACTTGTCCACCTTGCACCCCGAGTTAACACCCAAAGTCATCCGCACGATTCGAGCAAACCAAGAATTCCTGGCCGCACTCAATAGTACCCCGCAGAATGGGAACGAGGTTGATAAGATCAAAGTGTACAAGGCGGCCCTGCTGCGAGTCGCAGAACTGTGCAACCACCGCGTGGGCCAAGACTACAGCAAGCTCGCTCCTCGCACCAGCCAGTCAAACTATCTAGATCCCCGGTACACCTTCATGTACGCACGCGCACACAAGATCACCCCGGCCAAGCTGATGCCGCCGACGCTGTTGGCCAAGTTTGCATGGGCGCAGGAGGAGGTAGAGGTTCTCCAGAAGCGCCAGAAGCATATAAAGCCCGGCAGCGAGAGTCGTTATAGCACAACCAACAAAAAGACTCAAGCCGACCAACAAAGGCTCAAGCCGACCCAAAAGGAATCACACGCATCTCAAATCTCCATATCTCAAATCTCTCACATCGGAAGGGAAAGCCATATAAGGCGTAGCAGCCGTTGAAACACTCAGAAAGCCCAAGAGTCGTCCCCCACGCGCACGCGCCCCCTACGCCGAACCCCCCACATATAATCAAAATGGTGACCCCTATGCTGCCCCACGAGATCGACGTCAGCAAGATTACCTATGGTGCCCCCAAGACCCTTGACAGCGGTGCCAAGCACATTCGTGTCAGCTACAAGCGCGGCGATCTGCTCGTGCAGACGCCGTTCATGTACGCGCCCTTTGGCGTCAAAGTGTGGGAGACCCCCGGCACCACGGCCACCAAGCACAGCCTGGAGCTGTCCTTCAAGGACGAGGATGTGCGCCAGGATCTGCAGAACTTCAAGGCTCTGCTGAGCTCTCTCGACAACAAGTTTATCGACGACGCGTTCAGCGGTGCACTGCAGACGCACAAGAACAAGCTCAGCACCCGTGACGTCGTCGAGGTGCTCTACAAGCCGCAGATCAAGTATGCCAAGGAGGCGGACAAGTACCCGCCCAACTTCAAGGTGGTCCTGCCAATGGGCGACAAGGACGAGTACAACTTCCCCACCTTCATCATTGACAGCAAGTCCAAGATGCCCATCATGGACCCGGTGACCAAGCACCCCAAGCCAATGGACCTCAACAGCGTCACCACCAAGTTTGCCATGTGCAGCGTCATCATGAAGATGACCAGCATCTGGGTGGCCAACAACAACTTTGGCTGCACCTGGAAGGTCACTCACATGCGCATCGAGCCGCCAACGTCGCGCATGGAGTACGTGTTCAAGAACATTGACTACCCCGATGCGGCCGACGAGGAGGACATTGACGACGACCTTGACGTGAACAAGCAGGACGGCGGTAACTTCAAGGGCGGCGAGGACGACGGCGAGGAGAAGTATGCGGAGGAGGACGTCGTCCACGATGCGGCGGCTGAGGAGGAGGACGAGGATGCGGAGGAGGAAGACCTGCTGGAGGCGCCGGTCGCCGCTGGCAAGGGCAAGGGTCGCGCTGCGGCTGCGGCGGGTACTATCAAGCGGCCCAGCAGCAAGGCGGCAGCGGGTGCCAAGTAAAATAGAGTCGTGATGAACGGTGCTGGAATTATATGTAATTGACGCAACTGAGAATGATGTATCTCTCTCGGGAGGGGCACGCATACTCTCGGACAAGACGAGCTCCTGTAACTCTCTCGCTCTCTCGCTCTCTCGCTCTCTCAATCAAAGAGAACCGTGCGCGGAACCACCAGCAGCGTCGGCGTTACAGGGGTCGACCTGGTCAGTGTCTTTGTTTTCGTTGCTGCCTCCGTCGACGTTGACGACGTCGACGACGACTTTGACTTTGACACGTCGGGTTCTACCTGACATTCCTTGCGCTGGTGTACCAGCATCTCACTCTCGATCGCGTCAAAGTTCGCGTCGATGTACTCCAGCAGGCCATTCTGCAACATCCACCTAAAAAAGTTGAGCTGCCCGATTGTGGTCTCGACGCAACTGCTGCGGTCGTAATAAAAGTCTATGCGATCCCTGCGTCGAAACGGATCAAATTGCTGCTTGGAGTACGCCTTGAGCTGTGCACGGTAGGATGCGTAAACGTTAAAGTGCAACGCCATGTCAGGTGCCACTGTCTCGTCGCTCTCGGCATCACTCTCAGTATTAGAGACACGCTGCACGATGATGACGTTGTTACGCTTGGCGTAATTGGTCACAAACCAATCGACCAGACGCAATGAAATACGCGACGACCCGGTGATGATGGGCAGTATGTGCTGCATCATGTGATTTGTCGTGTAATACTTGCTGATTGAGACCATCAAAAGATCTCGGTTCCTACTCCGTCCTGACTGCGCAGTGGCAGCCGCTGCTGCCGACATTCTTTTGGCTGCGATGGCGACCCGCGTTCTTTGGGTGAACACACACACACTCACACTCACGTGAACCTTATTAGAGATACCAGACGATGTGACACCCTTACGTCCATTACATTAACGGCTCTTTGGCACGACAAAGAGCATGGCGATGATGATCATGAGAAGCGTGCCGGACGCAACCGACATTGCAATGATCATAGTGTTGTTGTCGTGCTTGTCACCCTTCGGAACGACGGCATCAGCATAGAAGGCCTCCATCATCGCAGGGGAGATGCGCTGATTGCGCGCAGGGTTGTACACTGACGGCGGCGGCACAAGCGGAAAGCTCGTCGCGGCGGCGGTGTGCGAGGGGAGGACATAGTCAGATGGCGGCAGAGGTGCACCATATCCACTGCTAAAGTGCGTCATGGGAGAATTGCAATTTCAATTTTAGGAATGAATGAGATAAAAATCGTGCTGAAGTAGTGAAGTAGACATTCACTTACCGATCAACTCTTTCATTTCCTCTCTCAATCAGTGTCGTCATCATCAGTGTCTTCCTCTTCAGTGACCTCAGTTTCATCATCATCTTCTTCGTCCTCGTCGTCCTCGTCGTCCTCGTCGTCCTCGTCGTCCTCGTCGTCCTCGTCATCCTCGTCATCCTCGTCGTCCTCGTCCTCAGTGGAATCACACGATGTCGTCGTCTCCTCTCCCAGTGACGACGACGAATCTGTGTCATCTTCGTCATCGTCTTCAGCGATCGCAGCGCGCACCTCGCGGGCGAACGCCTCCATATTGTGTGTCTGCACGATGACCACATTGTCCTGGGACTCTCCTGCAGTAGCAGTAAATACCATCCGCGCAAATGTTGCACTGTTCTTGGCGACAAAGAGGCTCTCTGCCGGACTGTAGTTGGCGGTGGTCGTTTGCGAGGAAGCAAAGCATTCTTGGGGGGCTGCGATGAAGGTGCCGCTACTAATTAAGAGCGTATCCGTGTCCGTGATGTCGTAGACGTCTGCGTTCCCAAAGGCATGCAGAAAGACCCTACCGGGACCGGCGTTGCTGCGGCTGCTGAGACGCGTCAACGGTACCACGTCGTGCGCGTACTTGTGCTCAATGGTCACATTCGACGTAGCCGCCAGAAAAGCAGACTCGCGCACCAACCACGTCATGTTTGGCTGGATCTCAACCTCAATGATACTCCCAGGAGCCGGTGCACCGATCACAAGAACCCCACCATTGCCTTGCGTGTCAGATAGAGTAGAGAGATTTGAGAGATTAGAGAGATTTGATAGTGTCACTCGAGTCACATACAGTACGTCGTCGTCGGATACTGCCGTCGCCGTCCCGACAGTGCCATGCGCACGCAACGTCCTCGTCGACGTGGCGAGATTCGCCGACATGGCATGGATGCAGCCCGACCTGACTAACATCTCATGTGTACGCCTCGTCGTGGCGGCGGCGGCGTCGCCCTCTCCACCTCCAGAAGGCCTGACCAGCTGGATCCGGACTGTGCTCCCCGTATGAATGCGAAATCTCGGGTGCGAAATCTTCTTGTCATCGTCTCTTGTCATCCTCGCAATGCAATAATAAATTCACGTGTACTTTCTTTGGGACGTTGCAGCCGCCGCGTTTGACTCGGACTCAAATGTCGCTGCTGAGAGATGCATCCGGGTCAAACGTGGCCGCGTTCAGTGCAGGCAGCACCTTATCCACGACAACACTCTTGACCTCGGTGTTGGCAGACGCGACGTTGAAGTCATTGGACGTCAAGTCCTTCTCCTGTGACGCCTGTTTGATGGACATTCCAGTCTTCAGTACGATGCGGATGAGTGATTTGATCATGTCTTGTTTCGACGCATCCGTCTCGTTGAGTTTCTTCTTCCGGAGCCAGCTTATCAACTGTCGGATCCGGTAGATCCTACTCGCCGGCTTGTGCTCAACACTGCATTGCCCCGACAGTGCGTTGACATCTGGGGCCTTGTCTGGATCTTGACGATACTGCGTCAAGAGGATACGCGACATCAGATACAACACGATGACCGTCAGGACGTGCGTTCCACCAATGACGGATACCTCGTTCCTGTCAGTGGGCAGTGATGCGCATTTGTTGATGACCGACTTGAAAGTTGTCAGTCCATCAGGGAACAGTGCCTTGACACCGTCTTCATACCTTTCATTCAACGCATCAAAGATGGGCGTCACATCGATGGCATGCTCCATCCTGACACGCTTATCCTCATCAAACAGGTCACTCAAGTTTTTGACAAACTTGTCGAGCCGATTCTCTATAGATGACGCATCGTCCTTGAGGAAGAACATGTAGTCCAGTTGGATGTTTGCATAGTTGATGAGCATGTCCATATCAATCCCGGTCTCGAAAAAGAACTCGGCCACATCAAAGTCTTTCGGTACATTGACGCTCGGACTCTCGACCTTGACGGATTCTGACACATGGACGGTGAACTTGAGTGGTGACTTGTCGAGGGTGATGTGGTGGTTCGCCATGCTGTTGTCAGAGTGTACTTTGTTGATTGTCGTGAGCAGGGCTTCAAGCGACGCAACGACGTCATTGGACGTGAATGAAATGGTGCGTACCTCGACTTTTTCATTCTCTTTGGTGACGCCATCTGGTATGTACTCCTTCAGGGGCTCATCCTCGCCTTCTGATTCTTCTGGTTCTGGTTCGGGTGCTCCTGAAGCTCCTGAAGCTGCGGGTGCTCCTGAAGCTGTTTGCTTTTTTTGGAGCTCGTCTACACGTGCTCTTATTTCGGCAAGCTTCGTTTCGACTTCTTTCAATCCATTCTGTGCACTTTCGTCTGCAGTCTTTGCGGTTGCCGCTGCAGCTGCGGCGCTCTCTGCGATCTTTTGGAGCTCTTTTAAGTCGTCAGCCACAGCAGTATTCTTTCCGTGTTCGTCCGTCGCTTCTTTAAAGACGCCAGCAGCTTCTTCTGCAGCCTCTTTTGCGTTGCCTGCATATTGCGCGGTTGCTTCTGCCCTTGCCTTGTATGCTTGTAGGTTCGTCTCTGCATCTTCCAGCGCCCGTTTTGCCTTTTCAAACTCCGCTGCCTCAGCGGCCGCTGCCAGCTGTTGCACTCTTTTAAAAATGTTGTTTGCAGCATCAGCTGCTGCTTTCGCTGATTCCGCTGCTGCTTTTGCACTTGTGGCATCTTCCGCTGCATCTTTTGTTGCTGCTGCTACTGCTGCATTTGCTGGTGGATCTGCTGTTGCTACTGCTGCATTTGCTGGTGGATCTGCTGCTGCTACTGCTGCTGCTGGTGGACCTGCTGGTACTGCTGCTGCTGCTGGTGGACCTGCTGGTACTGCTGCTGCTGCTGCTGGTGGACCTGCTGGTACTACTGCTGCTGCTGCTGGTGGACCTGCTGGTACTACTGCTGCTGCTGCTGCTGCTGGTGGACCTGCTGGTTCTACTGCTGGTACTGCTGGTGGACTTGCTGGTACTGCTGCTGCTGCTGCTGGTGGACCTGCTGGTACTGCTGCTGCTGCTGGTGGACCTGCTGGTACTGCTGCT